>NQII01007002.1:36492-104347 GCA_002778355.1 Clitarchus hookeri | reverse complement strand
AGAAAAAGAGGACATTTCAATAAAAAGGTGGACTAAGGAGTTTCATTAACGCCGCTAATTATTTATACTAGAGAATCATACATAAGATTTTTTTTACAATAGTTAAATCTTAATGATGTTGAAAAAATTATCAACGGAAATAATTTGTACTCCAATCAACAATTTTCAATGGGTCAATTAATATCCTAAAATAAAGTCTTCGTTATCAATTACCATAGAATGGAGACTACATTTCAGGGGGAAAAAAAAAATTAAAGTTACAGTTTTTTCACTCACAAAAATTTAAATGCATGCACTACAGAAGGAAAAATAAATCTAAATGAGAAATCGAAAACATAATTTACATGGTTTATAAAATGTATACAGAACATACGGACGCCTTTATAATAATCAACCAAGGGAATGCTGACAACACAGTTAAAACCAGTTTTGTTGTGCAAAGCTAATAATATCGTAATAATTATTAGACAGATACTATTTTTTACCATGTCCAAAAAAGCTGGACTTTTTAATCGCCACGAAAAACCCAGCCGGACTCAAAAAAATGTTAAAAGGAGGACATGGCCTCCTATTACGGGATGACTGATAAACATAATCTCAACGTCCAGGTGGCGGGTTATTCGACAACACGACTAGCCTGCTTACCTCAGGCAGACGACTAGTACCCTTTCAAATTCTGCAAGTTGTTAATACCTAAGTTACCAGGCAGCCAGGATTAAAAATGAAGAGCAGATACTCTGGAAAAGGAGGACGATTCGTTAAAAAGGAGATGAGAGATTTGGGCGCCTCTTAACGACGAGGTCTTGAGGGCCGATGACGGTGAAATGAGGCGAGAACGGAGCAGGGNCGAGAGATTTGGGCGCCTCTTAACGACGAGGTCTTGAGGGCCGATGACGGTGAAATGAGGCGAGAACGGAGCAGGGACCGAACGCAAGGGCGGCAGAAACGGGACACCCCCGAGAAAACCCTCCGACCAGCGGCGTGGTCTGGCACGTTTTCCACTTGCGAAAATCCGGGAGTGACCCGACCGGGGATTGAGCCCGGTTCGCTTTGGTGAGAGACGAGCAGTCTAACCGCACAGCCACTGCGGCCCCTCATTAAAAAGGAGAACAATGCCATTTTCTTAGCACGGAAAATTTAGAGAAGCTAACTTTAATTATTTTTGCATATTTTTGGTCTTAGCAGTATTGAAAAATATCAGTTTAACAATCAAGTCAATAGCATTTTAAGAATACAATTGTTAAGAGTGTTTTAACAACGTAATGTTCCCATCATCAGTTAACATAAAATATGAAATCTAGGTATCAGGAGAATAAACGATNAGTGTTTTAACAACGTAATGTTCCCATCATCAGTTAACATAAAATATGAAATCTAGGTATCAGGAGAATAAACGATTGTTTTACTTAACAAAACATCTTCACACTAAATGCAAAAATAAAAAAAATTGTAAACACAATTTACATGATTATTAAACACCATACAGCCGTTATTATAAATTTTCAACCAAAATAATGTTAACGGTACAGCTATAACAATCTTTGTTGCAAGAAAATTAATAATATGAAAATAATGTGTAAATAAAATCTATATTGTATAAAGACGAAAAAGCCGGATATTTTTATTAACACGATAGTGTCTGTCAGACGGAAAAAAAATTAAAAAGAATGCCATGTCCGCTTTTAGCCGTATGTCTGGTAACCCTACTCATACCCGTCGAATGTGTCTGCGGGGCATGCTAGCAACTCACTGACGTTCAGTTATGCCATCCCTACACGATACCCAATTTCTGCTGCCTTCTGTTACACCCACGGGCACAACAGAAGAAAGAATACATCAGTCCATACCCACGCATTACCTAAAGTGCTAACAGAAAATTCTAAATGGCAGGCAAAACAAAAACTCGCAAATGGCAGACATTCCGCAGTTGGCAGGGGTACAAACGCAATCAAATATTATGTAGTTGCTTTGTGGTACATCAAACAAGTACGGAGATTGGTTTTTTTTTTCCATGAAGACGGCTTTTATTTAAGTTTCTGAGTACGAGTACTAAGACTATTAATGTATGGAAAATTATGTTGGTACCGGCACTGCTTATGTAAAAAAAAACAATGCACTCTATCCACATGTATGTACAACAGGCACTCACATTAAGCTAAACATTATTAAAACATTAAATATTTATTATATATACTTAAATATTNTGTATGTACAACAGGCACTCACATTAAGCTAAACATTATTAAAACATTAAATATTTATTATATATACTTAAATATTGATCTTTTACAAACATAATAACCAGTCTTGTGTTTTCCGTAATTAAACAAGTTTTTAAAGTTAGAAGGCTTAAAGAAGGCAAAAATTACGCAATACTAAAAATAAGGCTTTTATGTGTGCCTATTAACATTACTCGTGCTACACAGCTAAAATTATCTACTTTAGAAACCAATCAATTTTATTGGCAAAAACCGGATGTGGCCGATTGCACGGTGCAGTTACTTATTATAAAGAACAATAACGTATCACATAAAAGAACTAAAAAAATTCGTTACGCGAAGGAGATTTGAACTCCGAAACCTAAGACTATAAAGCTCAGACCTGCGCACCAGCCCACTGAGCTACACACACAGCTTGCAAACTCGTCGTGTAAAAGAATATGTACAGTACGACCATTAATAACTATCACGTTTATTTAATGTTGTCTTTATTGTTATATTATGACCGTGGGAGTAATTTGAAACCTTTCCCGCTACTCACGCGTACACGAAGTTTCATTTTGTACATAAATACGTTTCACATAACTCGTAATCTCTTCGTAAACGGACATACAAGGAAATGAGGTTGTTACTCGAGTGAGTGTCCGCCATCTCGTCTGTCGCAACTCCGTGGGTATAGCAGAAATTTAGAACACGTTCCATTACCGTTTCGGGCACGCCCATGGGGACGAAAACTGTTATACCCGGACCCCTCCGAAGGGGGCTGGACTGTAACCTACACGGGAGCAGAAACCTAGCAGAAAATGGGTAGGAAAACTGCTACGGAAATGGGTATCGTGTGCAGCCGGCTTTAGCACCTTCTCGTGCAGTTCCGTGCTGTCAGTCGCAGCTAACTTAAACCACTTTAACAATTATCCGTGAGAATACTGTGCATACGCTGTTCATGATTAATTCAGCACTTTTGAAATCAAACTATGAAAAATGCCAGTGCCACTACCTGCGTATATTTTAACGGAAACATCAACCGGCATGCGCCCAGTAAATTTGGTAACGACAGACGCAAAGTAGTTCCAGTTAAAACTCTTAGGTAAACGTTTGCGAATACAGAAATTATTTATTTTACGTTCTGTTTTTTTTTTTATGCATGAAGTGCAGAATAAGCCAATTTGTAAAGACACTGTATTCTTTTCTAATAGTTCCACAGTTTTATTGACCGACGCGTGAATAANTATTCTTTTCTAATAGTTAAATGATAATGGCAATGTTAATTTTACAAATGGTGGAAGAACACAAAACTGATCAGTTTACCGCCATTTTCTATTACCAACCTTGTCCTGGATAATACGTTATGGTTTCGGATATTTCTACGGTAATGGTTGTACGATTTGTATAAATTCCGAAAAATTTAGTACTGCAAGTTTCTCATTGGTTGTAGACAATTAACTGACAGTCACAAGACAGCTNCAAGACAGCCACCGATTAAAAATAATGGTTCGAATTCATACTGTGGTGTGAGGCTAACACAAACTGTAGCCGTAATTGTCTTCAAATATACATAATAATATTTCGCCATCATTCAAGAACATTTAAGTGCTTCGGGTTGAAAACGTCGCGATGATTTATGACAGCGTGGAAAAACATCACAGCGATACTTGAAGACGTAAAAGTACATATAATATGCAAAATAATCTCATAAATAATTTTCTTTAACCTACTACCTGTGTAGAAATATTTAACAATTTCAAATTTTTTTACATCTACATTCTGATATTTGCATGCGCTTTTAGGATGTTACTTTAGCTGTGAGATCAACCACGTGTAGCTTAATCTCTTGCAAAATTTTTTGCGAGAAAAGTTTAGAATCCAAAGTTTTCCCTTCAGTTAACGCCTTCGTTCCTCACGGAGACAAGAAAAAAACTTTGTTTCGAACGGTAGTGAGGGCCGAGATGTATAGGAGTTTTCAAAGTTAACTTAACTTTCTTTCATTAGGTTCTCGGCAAGAAAATATAGCAGGGCAGGAAGAGAACAACAGAACCTGATGATAATAACAATAAATACGAAACGTCAAAGTTCTCAAGTTGTATACGTAACATCTAAGACTGAGCAAATATTGTCAACTTGTTCAGGGCCGTTATGTAACCATGTATCTCATACGAATACAATTTATAAATCTGCAAATACTTATACAACCATGTCTTAACCGTAAAATATATAAATGTTTTGCTTGCGTATACAACGCGCGTAGGTAATTTTGCAAACATGCCTTAGTTTGTAGTGGTTTTACACCAGATAGCATAACCGTGCTGCCCAGATAAATTTCTTCCACTCATAGCCACTCTACCTTTTAACATTGCCCTATGAATTTAACCTTGGCATACCTGTGATTTTACATACCAGTACGTTTTCTCAGAGTAACATTTTCGACGGTAACAGAATTGATTGAAATCTAGACCTATATTTTGAAAATAACAAGCANACATTTTCGACGGTAACAGAATTGATTGAAATCTAGACCTATATTTTGAAAATAACAAGCAATTTAGTAGAAACTCCTCTGTACTTTACAGACAAGCCTTTTCTGGTTTTGGGGTAGTATCGATAATTAATGATTTTTTTATCACGTAATTTCAATCTACTATCCAAGTGGCTGCCTACATTAAATTTATGTCTGTCTAGCTTACCTTTTACCGCCTATTACATAAAGTCTCTTATCAATCTACATTAGTAATTTCAAATCGGTTAACACCGTCGTAATATTTCAAGATGAATTATCATAATTTTTCAGTAATAGCATACGTAGAATTTTCTGACAAAAATTGTATAGACATGTCTACACGGTAGTTTACATGAAATAAACTCACGTCAGCCAAAAATTAGAGCTCTGTATGAATACAGTAACTTCAATAAAACAAAATTAGTTTTTTTTTAGTTTACTTTTGTAACGGAATGGATTTAATTAGCTATTAAGTCTTACAGTAGTGAACATAGGTGACCTTATAATTACATTAAAAAATTCCGTACCAGAACTAGAAAAAAAAAGTTCTGTTTTTCTACTCGGTTGTGTTATACAGTTTTTCTTACTNTAAAAAATTCCGTACCAGAACTAGAAAAAAAAAGTTCTGTTTTTCTACTCGGTTGTGTTATACAGTTTTTCTTACTTATTTTCCACTCCGCCTAAAAATTGCGAAAGTTGTGAAGCACTGCTTGGGTCACCTTAGCACGACTCGGCTTTCTAAGCATCGAATCTCGCTAAGAACACTACTGCTGTACCACCAACATTATGAATAAAAAATTTACCAATTTCCCGCCTCCTCTCCCCAAACATTAACCTGTCCATAAGTCTTCAAGAAAAGTCATATTCACAAAAAGAAAATTATACAGTTATAGAGATTCTTTTGTAGCTACTTATGTAGGCAAAATAGTTGTCATGACTGTATAAATACAAAGCGTATTAGTTTTTATTAGCGACATTTGCCACCAAGGTTAAGTATCTACGTTCTTGTTGTTGAACAGAGTTAAGTTTAATATATAAGACGCCCCGCGGTTGGGCTCATGACATGAAAAAGGACGGCGCTAAATTTCTTGGCCCTCTGCCGTTTGAAGTGCGATGTAACGTGTTTGTAAAACGATTTTTTTTCTGGTGGAACTACCAGACGTGATCAAATGACTGTGAATTAGTTTTTCGAAATCATCATGCATGTCAAAAATTCTGCATTAGAGCCCGTTGAAAACAGGTTTTTGCAGACTGCTGTCTTTCAAAGTATATACTAATAGAATAGGATTGACACAAAGAGAACNCCGTTGAAAACAGGTTTTTGCAGACTGCTGTCTTTCAAAGTATATACTAATAGAATAGGATTGACACAAAGAGAACAAACCTTGTAACAGACTTTCAAAAAATATAATGGTACGGTCACCGCTTACCGCCACAAGACGAAAACACTACACGCCAAACCACTGCCTTGCGCGTAGAGGCGATTTCGCTGTGGGTGCCGTGGTTGCAATCGCCTAACAGCTTCATCGATTTTGTGGCTCACTCGCACAAACTTTCCAGTAGGCGGAACACTTTCTGTACCGAATTAACTTCTAATATTTTATATTTACTATAAATTAGTTTTACAATTTAATGGCTATAATATGATCGATGATAGTACGCAGTTTAAGCAATTTTCGAAACTATTACTTGAAAAGAAATACAATCCAAACTCCTAAACGCGCATACTTAACGTATTGAACACATTAACCCAGTAACACTTCAAGCTATGAACAAAGAGTACTTCAATGCTTTCAAATAGTTTTAAATGGTGAGATGGTACGTATTTTGTCTCATTGTCATGAGTTTCCTAATAACGGCACGTCATATCACTTTTTAAAAAAATTAACACATTTATTTTGCCTGCCCGTTATTAATCAGCTACAGTGATGTGCGTTTTCTTACCTTTGGTGATTCGTTTGCAACAACCCTGCAAGGCGACGACAGCACGCAGCAAGTCGTTGTCAAATGGGGCTCGGCGCGGCGAGAGGTCGACCAGCAGAGCGACACCAGGTGACCGCAACGACGTTAGAGCACGGACTGCCCGTGTTGCGGGCCGGTAATGTTTTTTCTAATCAGGTTGGCAACAAAACGAAGTTCGTTATTGTTTAAAATTGTAAATAATAAACTTAATAACCACGTATTAACAGTTCATTTTCTTTATTTTAACACATGGCTTCCAGCATATGTAGGTACACAACATGATAACTAACGGCCATTGTCCTCCATCTTGTTTACTTCTTTAACACTAGCGCACTCTGCTGTAAGAAGAGAGAAACGGCAGAACAACAGAGGCGTATTCAATAATTACAACAGTTATGGCAGAGTTTGGCATAGGGAAAATTTCCTCCGCTGGTGTCTCCAAACAGGCCGCCTGGCTGGCGGCATAAGTGCGCTGCAGAGGTTTGGTATAAAACACGTGTATGAAAATCGGTTTGGATAATTTGCAGTGGTGTTTGAACACGAAAAGAAATTTTCGGGCTCAAAGACACGTTTCAAGCTCTCATTTTAACTGGAAGGATTATTTAAAAAAGCGCAAATTGGCTTAAAAAAAAAGTTTTCAGAATTATTTTTAACTCTAACATTTTTGTTCAGAAACATAAGCCTATAATTAATATTTGAAGGCTTGTTTGGCAAATAAGCTACGCTTTATAAAAAAAATGCTTCTTCTTTTAGCATTACTTCTTTGAGTAATGAAATCACAAACAGTTTCTTGACAAAGTAATTCTTGTAGAAGTATTACTTGTTTGAGGTAAGCTGTATTTCATAAAATAGCCAAAGAGGCATCTGTATAATATAACTATCAACATTTATTTTAAATCATGTGCGCAATAAAAAAATGTTTGTTTAATGAATTATGTAAGATTTTCCCGGGAGTTTGTTACCCGCTGTAAAAAAAAATTGACTTGGCGTGTACACTTGACATATATACAAACGATAATATGAATGTTGCTGTAATGATATCTTAGTAATTTAGAACTTACCAGACCTTGTGATCATAATATTCTGAGCATTTACGTACAGCGACAATATCGATAGTGAAGGTGCTTGCTCGCATCTCACGCTACCGTGCATCCAACATGACCTCTTTCACTACTCGTATTGTTAACACGTTCGACCATAATCTAGCTGTTCTGGGCACGTTATTGTTGATGGTTTTTGTAATGCAAATAATACAGTGACCCTGTTTTATTTACTAAATTTTATATTGTGATTTCTTAATTAGCCATTTGTCATCATCAAAATATTGGTAAGTTATAAAAATCTGGATGCTACAGTACAGTGAATATTTCATTTTATTAATGATTAAATATTTCGGTTTTCGTGAAGAGTTTTAATCTGCAATTGTTTTTATTTTAAAATGATCGAAAGTAGGTTTTCTTGTTGAATCTGAATGTGCGACGTTTTAACCAACTACTTAAACCGGTTTTCTTGTTGAACACCTGAATCTGCGATTGCTTTACTACTGTTTTGATGTTCATACTTTTCGTCGTAAAGTATTTCATATGCGAATTTTTGAAAATCGCCCCCCGTAATTAAAACCCGTTACACAAAGGTTCAGAAAAAAGGTTATAGTCTCACATCAAAATGAATAGGATTTTAATTTTCCCATTTTTCTCATGTAATCATATAAATTACATTCATTTTTCTGTAAAATATTTGAAATTAGTAACATTTGGAATGGGTTGTAGTCGTAATATAAATATTCAGCGCTCAAGTTCACAAAAAAGCAGACGGGAGGAAGAACCACTTATAAGTGTATGTGTCACGCGTATCGAAGGCGCTATCGCACAAAAGACCTTTGGCAGGAGGAACCCGTAAATTAAGAAATTTTATTTATTTCTGGGTAAATATTGGTTTTTGGTTCGATATGTGATTCGTAATTGCGCCTGCTAAAAAAAAAAAATTACTTTTAACATTATTTTGTGACTATTAATCACGCCCTGCAATTGTGTTTACAGGAGTGAACAGTAAAAAATGCAAATGTATTTGGCATTGAGCGTTTACAAACATGTTTATTTTAGTGGGGAATGAAAATAAGTTACAATTAAGAGCAAAGTAAATGTAGTTGTCATTAAAAATGTATTTTTTTTCGATACAGTCGTCACATTAAAATAAAGCAAACGTGGACTCCAAAGCTAAATACCGTTTTACGACAGAATATTAAACAACACGTGGACGTAGTTCGTGAAGTTTTTCACTGTAGTGCGAAGACAAGTTTACCACTAACGTAGGTTCTAATAAAATACAAGTCGGAAGATTTACTGTGTTTATAATGTGTGTGTGTNAGACAAGTTTACCACTAACGTAGGTTCTAATAAAATACAAGTCGGAAGATTTACTGTGTTTATAATGTGTGTGTGTATATATATATATATATATATATATATATAAAATTGGAAAATAGCAGTTATCCCATGTGTTAACATACAAAACGGGGAAAATCCGGGACACGTGTAAAATCAGTGCTTCCCGGCGGCGAAAAATTTTATTTGCTGAACTATGAGCATTGAGTTTTACAACCAGAGCAGAATAAGCCTTNAGACAAGTTTACCACTAACGTAGGTTCTAATAAAATACAAGTCGGAAGATTTACTGTGTTTATAATGTGTGTGTGTGTATATATATATATATATAATTGGAAAATAGCAGTTATCCCATGTGTTAACATACAAAACGCGGAAAATCCGGGACACATGTAAAATCAATGCTTCCCGGCGGCGAAAAATTTTATTTGCTGAACTATGAGCATTGAGTTTTACAACCAGAGCAGAATAAGCCTTAGGGGCGGTCAGCCGATGGATTAACTTGCGTCAACATTATTGGTTGTTATTCTCCAGTGACGTTAGCGGTGTTGCCAAGAGTTCCAGGCTGAAGAGAGAGAGAACGTTTTCGAACAGAATTAAAAAACTGCCGGCGTGTTGCTCTGAGAACAATCTTCTGTCAAATATATATATATTTTTTATAAAGTTTCAAAAGTACCTATTAAAATTGCATAATCCCAGACAGTTTATATGGGAGGTTTTAGAGAGAGGCGTGCATAGGGATTTTTAAATAAATAAACGCGCTCCTAAAGTGTTGGTATGATTGGATCTTAATTTGGGCTTGAGAAGAATTTTGGTACATTGTATATATTTATAAAGAAGTAGCCGTAATTTTTGGTCTTTTTACTTTTTTTTTTTGTGTTGATCAAATACTATTAAAGTTCGTTGATGTCGCTCCAGGAAAGTTGATTGTTAAGACAGTTTAGGCATGAACCAACTTGTTTGCAACGATGCTAGAGGTCGCGTTTATTGAAAGGTTCACAAATCAGTGTTTGCTATTACTAAATACATTAATGGCGACCGTTTTTTGTTTATCTAGTGGTGACACTTAAAGATAAAAAATTTTATTTTGTACAATTTTCTATTTATTCTCTATTATCAGACAGCAGCAATCACGCTATCAATGTACAGTATGTTTTGGGTTGGCTTGTTGTGCGTCAGTTGAGTTGGTGCGAGACGTCAAACAGACCGACAGTAAGGTTGACCTACAGTAGAATGAATGCGTAGGTTTTAAGGGCATTGCCTACCGGCTGCCAACTGCGAAATTTAAATAGGAAATCCCGTGTTAAGGAAATTTCCCTTCAGTTCGTTAATTTTAAAGATAGGTATTTCAAACGAAATGCATTCTTCGCGAATTTTTTAGGAGAAGATCCTTACAAGCGTATATTTTCAATAGAGATTGGTAGTATGTACTTTTTGTAAAACATAAATTTCTAAAATTCCTTACAAACAGGTTATACAAGTTATGAAAACATATTTGCTATAGGAAACTTATCCTAAAAAAATTCGTGAAGAAAACGTTTTGTTTGAAATGCCTATCCTTAAAATTAACGCGCTGAAGGGAAATTTCCTCAACATGGGATTTCCTATTTAAATTTCGCAGTTGGCAGCCGGTAGGCAGTGTCGGGAGTGGTATTCGCAGTGCATTACGAAAATCGATATACAATACCATGTTCGCTACTTTTGGTAAGAAGCGCGCAGTAAAATATTTTCTAGTAAACTTCCTTAACTATAATGGAAATTTTTAACATATACGCTGTGTGGAAATAATACCACACATCAAACTGCAGATAGAGGAATGTTTAGCGTCGCTACNAATTTTTAACATATACGCTGTGTGGAAATAATACCACACATCAAACTGCAGATAGAGGAATGTTTAGCGTCGCTACTTTACAAAGTTGGGAATGTCCCTACACATTTGACTGTTTCCTGAATAATAGCAGAAAAATTACCATTCCCACTTTCTCTCTAAGCGTATACACTGGTATGGTAAATATCCGAATAATTTCTTAGAGTGCAATTACCAACCACTGATAATGTAATGCGAGAGAGTTCCAACTCAAGAGGAAAACGATAATTGCCACTCTCGATAACCGCACAGAGTGAAGAGATTTGGGCGGCCCATAACATCCAGGTCTTGAGAGCCGATGAGGGTGAAGCGAGGCGAGAATGGAGCAGCGCCGGAATTCAAGGGCAGGGGAAACGGGATATCCCTGAGAAAACTCGCCGACGGTCATGCAAAAATCGGGGGGGGGGGCGACCCTGTCGGGAATCGAGCCCGGTTGGCCTTGGCGGGAGGCGAGGAGTCTAACCACAACACCACGGTGGCCCCTGAGGGTTTAGTTCCTGTGAGTCGTCAATGCTGATTGGTTAGACGTGGAAGTCGTAGTCGCAACATTTTTTACGACCTACGACTTCTTATGTGACAACCATTGTATACCAGGCGTTAACGTTCACCCTTCTGTGTTCTGCTGATAAGAGTTCTTTGGGGTTTTCCTAAGAGTTCATTCGCACGTGGCAGGGAACATCACACTGTATGCGATGTTCAAACTTGTGTGTATATAAACACACACATATATATTACATTTCGTTAAGTTTATGTTAGAATAAGAACTCGTATATAAGAAACATACTTAAGTTTTGACAATTTTTGAGTTTCTCTTGAATCGCGCCAGAAAAAAGTGCAAGAACGGGTCCAAGACAGTGTTAATTTCACGTGTGGCAAGAAGAGACCCACTGACGGAAAATTAGATCCTCACCTGCGGATCTCGAAAGTCCTCAATTAACTACAATATTCCACTCGTGGTTACTACCAACAATTTTCCAACGCCGTGCTAAAGATGTACTTTAAGACTGTTCCTCGGTATCACGCAAGCAAAGAAGTCTAGAAAATTACACCAAAGTGACAACGCCCAGCATTCGTGCGCATTCAGTTTAATAATATTTTGCATAATAACTATTTTTACAAGGCATTATCAACGCACCTATATCTCCTCGGTTTTTTTTAAATTAATTATAAAGGAAATATTACCATTTATAAAAAAAAAATATAAGTAAAAGTATGGTTTAACCAAAAGTTAGATACTTTTATGTTAACAGATATATAAAACGCTTTTGATACCCGACATGTTTAGTAAAGAGCCAAACACGTCATAAATGGAATGATTTTTCAAACGTTCCATTCGAAATGTTTGAAGATACCGCAAATAGACTACAGCAGTATGTCGTATACGTGACTGACCGTTTCGACTGTGTGTTGAAGTTCGCAGCGAGATTGTTTTTTATGGAACTCCGCCGCCAAGGTCACGGTCCTCTGCACGAGACAGGAATGCAAACTGCAGCTCGTCGTGCTCCTCCGGGGCCTTGAATATCCGTGATGTGCTGTCACAGAAAAAAAAAATAATGGGAAGTTATACCTCTCGTCCCAAAGTTGCAGCCTTGAGTCGCGCCGTTCCCAATAGCGCGGGGCGGCTCCCACCACGCCGGACTTAAGCTGCGTTTACAGTAGAAAAATACACGTTAAGAATAATGCAGTAAGTGCTGATCTGGCATACGGAAACACGTCTTCTGTATTTGCAGTTTCCAATTAGTATTTTGATTCTTAATTCCAGTCTGTGGAAACAGGCGACAAACCTGTCATGTTTACTTTTGTTCCTAACCTAACCTCGGTTAGCACAACCATATTTAAACAGGTCATACTTTAAAACCGACATTTTCCATCAGAGTAGCTTAGTGAACAAGTGCAATTATAAACATGTGCATACACATGCCTTTTAATATTTTTTATACTTACATTATTGTAAATAACAGTTTCGCGCTAACAACACTGACTGTTATGATTGGTCGCCACCTCACAAGTTTCACTTATAAAATACAACCATTTCTTTTAACTCTAAAGGAAATCCCAACAACGCACACGTCCTGCTAAGTTCCATTGGAAACCAATACATCAGATAACATTTTTTCAGTTCTTCTGCACACGGAATAACGCATAATTTAACGCTTAATTTTTTTATTGTAAACACAGCTTTGTGCCTCGTTCACATGTACTCCGGTCACGTAGAACAGACAGAGCGTAAAATTAAAACAGCCAATCAGAAACCGTCCTTATTTTACGCACGAGCAACGCCAAAAATTTGCGCAAACGCCGGAATTTATGCTCGTGGAAAGAGAAGATTTTGCCGATTATTTCCGAGAAGCCAGTTGTTTCACATAGTTTATAGTATTCATTTCTTCGATAAACAAAATATATTCATTTACTAGTTTATAGTAGTTCAATGTATGTTTTCACAATCAAACATGTGATGAACAAAAACGTTAATATTGTTCAGTACCTGTTTTACATAACTGCAGTTTCTAAATGAAGCGATAGGTAGCACTAAAATGTAAAGAATTTTTTAAAGTATAAAATAAAATTACAGTCTCTTGAAAATCTTTCAGCAATAATTCATACTACAATGGAATAATAAAATAGAATATAAATATGAAAGCTTCTAGTTCGTTGTCTATAATTTATTTTGTAATGTTGGTATTAAAAACGACGAACGAAACCGCGTAGCCGTAGGGCCTAAACATTCTGCAACCAAGCACCAAGACGGCAAAGTAGAAAATCTTTATTAGCCCATTCACGGTTACGTGCAACTNAAGTAGAAAATCTTTATTAGCCCATTCACGGTTACGTGCAACTTTTGTGAAGCCCTTCTAAAGTTCTACTTCTACCTCATGCAAACATAGCTTAACAGAGTCTAGAAAATTACACCAGAGGGACAGCTCACCACATTCATGCGCACTCACTTTAATAATAAATTGCATAAGATCTATTTCTTACTAGGTATTACCAACATACCTATTTTGTGCCTGTTTTTCTTTATGTTAATTATTGTGAATTAAATAGTATAAGTTATAGCAAANCCTATTTTGTGCCTGTTTTTCTTTATGTTAATTATTGTGAATTAAATAGTATAAGTTATAGCAAAAATATAAGTAAAAGTTCAATTGTTCCAGAATAAGGTACTTTTAAGTTAAGAAAAGTATAAAACGCTTGTGATATATGACATATGTAGGGAACAGCAAAACACGTCATGCATGGAGTGATTTTTCAAAAGTTTGCTTAAAAAAAGTGTGAAGAAACTTCGAATGGACTGCACATATGAACAACCATAGGTTCTGTCTGCTCTGTATGTTTGGCCNAAAAAAGTGTGAAGAAACTTCGAATGGACTGCACATATGAACAACCATAGGTTCTGTCTGCTCTGTATGTTTGGCCTTATGGCATAAAACGAATCAAGGGTAAGGCTTTTATATAAACCATACCAGGGAAAGGCGATGTTTGTGTGAGGCATCGGAAAAACGTATAGTGATAAAACCTATAAAGGAAAATTAATAACGTTCACTGGAAACCTCCGCATCTTTTAGATGCAAAATAATTCTAAAAACGGAAAATTAAGCGTTGTTCGAAATGAACAGTTCGTTATCCTGTAATCTGCGATTTTGTAGGTTTTAAATTCGGTTGCTGTCGACTTTCACTTGTTTCGTAATGGTAACATCACGTCGAATTTTTGAACGGAATATATATATATATATATATATATATATATATATATATATATATATATATATATACAAAGGAACAACACCCACAAACTCTGCCTGCATATTCATAANTACTGTAATTGTAAACAAAGTTACAACTGTTCTAATGATCTGAAACACTATAGGCTATACACGATAAAGTGAGCACATTTTAAGGCACTTCCAAAGGCACTAACCATTAATAAATGTATTTTATTGCCGAATCAGACGTTAACTTTTGAGAGTGGTGAAATGTACACACTATGTTAGTAGATGGACTTGGTGGGTCCTTGGACAAGGGCTGGGGTCTCCGGATCTGCAGGTCCGCCACTNACACACTATGTTAGTAGATGGACTTGGTGGGTCCTTGGACAAGGGCTGGGGTCTCCGGATCTGCAGGTCCGCCACTTTATTGTATCCGCCATCTTGGAGAACGTCACAGTCGTCTTCTTGGATTCCACCATCTTGGATTCTGTCATCTTGTTTCCGTCCGCAATTTTGATCCGAAAATAATGGATGACATAACAGCTGTCATCTGATTTACGGCCACCATTTAATTTCTGGGAGACATTTTGTTTCTCGCTGCCATCTTGTTCTTGACTGCCATATTGTTTCTCTATTCACCTTCGCATCTGTTGCATTCTGTAGTTCTATCGTCGTCTGCCAACATAACATACATTCCACATACACTAAAATATACAAAACAATATAAATCTTTCATGTCTGCCATAGCATCATCACCTGCAAACGCCTACCAATATTCAAGGCACATTACCAACCACAACCACAACTGCAACCAAAACACACATTTTTAAAATTGTGTTATGAGCACTCGACTATGAACATAAATATCTGCGTATAGAATGACAATAACGTCTTTAGTATAGAAATGCATGGATAGTTCACTGCATACAAAATGTTAATTTAATCAATATGTACAAATTTTGGAGATGGTGAATAAATTTAATTTTTATATGCCTGGGAGGGGGATACAAACCGAAGGATTGATCAAAGGAACGAACGAGGGATCGACTTTGATCAGAGGATTGGTGAGAATTGCGAAAGGAATGATGTTCGAGAAGAGCACGAATTATATTAGCTGCCCTCATAGATTCCAAGTCTTATGGGCCTTTTGGTTCGTAAACCATAGACAACTTTGCTTTTAAAAGTGTTGGTAGATGCTGATCCATGTCATTATTATATCATACTTGTGCAGAGAGTCGTTACTCATGTGATGGACTTGGATTGGTCACTTATACATACATTTAAATAATCTGTGTACCCTATTTATGTCAACAAAACAGACGAGGCAGTGAATAATTTGGAAATTCCAACATCGGGTAGTAATTATACTACAAGAAAAGAGATCGGAAATAAATTTGAGAACTTTTTGCATGGTTCCGCTATACCATATGTACAATTTCGGTATGAATTAACAAAACATACTTAAATGTTTTACATTTAAAACAAATATTTCAAATGTACTAATAAATATAGATTTTCGATTTGACATACCCTATGCCTATGAAAAGTAATATGGCTACCAGAAATATATATATTTGCTTGACGCTATAAATTATACTTGCAAACTGAATTTCACGAGCCTGCCTCCTAAGAGTTCACAAATTATATTCGCCTACCTAAATACATGTACATATTTGCTTGCTTACGAGCTGACCTGCGAAAAAATGTGGCCTGCTTCATAATTACTAAAAATAATATATTAAAAAAATCAATGTTAGCATAGTCACATATGATTAAGGCCCTAACTGAAAATAACGAAATGTTTTTTAATACATTTGCCTTTAAGATGTTTTCAAAATGGTAAATACCTACTTTGAATTTAGTATGAAAAATCTCTCCAATAAATGTCGTCATAAGCCATATATGCATTGATTGAAAAAATATATAACAAAATGTTTAATACATTAAAATATTCTGTAATTGTACAAGGGCCTCTTCGTTTGGTCGCTATTGTGTCATATTTTAAGAAATTGTTCTCATTGTTTTTTATGTAGTTCAGTGGTTAGAGTACCCGACGCCTGTAGAGAATGTGGATTCAAATCCCCATCCCTCCGTGAATATTTCTTTTTTTGTAAATGGTAGCAAGTGTCATGAGAAAGTGTAGG
Organism: Clitarchus hookeri; assembly: GCA_002778355.1. Classification (NCBI taxonomy): domain Eukaryota; kingdom Metazoa; phylum Arthropoda; class Insecta; order Phasmatodea; family Phasmatidae; genus Clitarchus; species Clitarchus hookeri. Next base: position 87,567 of record NQII01007002.1, on the reverse strand, counting down.
ATTTACATAATTTAACTCTCATAAACCGATTTTGTACTAAAAATACATTTTGATGCGTTTCACTGTATATTTTAAAGATTTGATCATTTTCAAAATTATATATATATAAAATTTAAATAATGTTTTATTATTATTTATAAATGAATTGATTCCTTGATGCCTGATCGTTTAACGATTGTTTTGACAAGGTCAGCTGCCCTGCCTGTCCATGTATGCTCGCAAACTCAAATCCAGTAACCTAAATGAATAAAAAATATTTTTTTTCTAAATTATACCATTTCATAATATTTGTAAAATGAAAAGAAAATACTTAAGAAGAATATATATACTTTGAAAGAAATACTTAAAGGAAAAATATACTTAAAAGAAAAATATACTAAAAAAGTATTATGACTATATGAAAAAATTCTTATTGCATGTCTATGACTGTTTGAAAAAAAATCTTATTTCTGGTCTATATAAGTCTTGGGTAGTAAAAAAAACTTATAAAAAATGTATTAGTACACATTAAAATTATCACGACAAAATATGTATTAATTCCCCGCACACACACAATATTATATATACTGCTTTTAGACCCTTGTCCGAGCTTATGTCCCGATAACCGAGTGGTCTAAGGCGTCTGCATACAAATGTAAGGTTTGTCAATTCGATCCCTCCCACTTACAGACAGTATTTTGAGCTTCGAAATAAAAAAAACAGCGCCCCTAGCAGCAAACTCTAGAGCCAATAGTGGCCGATCGAGTGCGACACCAGCGCTCCTAGCAGGCGGAATTTGAACGGAAGACAAGTGGAAACCAGATAGCGAGGTCGAACGAAGATGAGTAATAGGGTGGCACACTCTAGAAGCAATAAAAAACAGTACAAGGATCGGTGGTGCACTCTAGTTGATGACGAAAGAACGATAGCATGCGACAGATGCGAAGGTCAGTAATTGGCAAACAAGATGGCAGGCGAAAACAAGATTGCGGCCTGAAACAAAATGGCGGCCGGAAATTATATGGCAGCTGGCGACAAGATGGCAAATGGAAACAAGATGGCGGCAGGAAACTAGATGACAGCCGTGATATAATCCAATATGGTGGAATCCAAGATGGCGTCTGTGACGTCGTCCTAGATGGAGGCGGATCTGCAGATCCGCAGACCCCAGCCCGTGTCCTCGGACCTACCAAATCCATCTACTTGTGGTTAAGTCACATGGCGATGTTTATGTTAATATGTTACAGAAAGATGGAAATTGTCTGAAAGAAAAATTTTACCAGGTCCTTAAAAAGTACTCAGTTTACCGTGAGTAGGCTATAATTGTGAAGTAAAGCACAATCATTTATTATATATTTAAGTCAATTAAGCATATTAGTTAATGTTTTAAAGGATGAACAAATATGCAGCATCCGGATGAGAAAAAATATGGTGGCGTTGTGGTAATTTCGTGTTTTCGTAAAGTTTTGCTATGTAGGAAAAACTAAATAAAAAAAATACTACATCAATTTTATATTAAAAAACCGGTTCACGTAACCATTTTGTTAACAAAATCTGCCAATTCGAACACGGCCTTAGTTCCCAGCAGTTTATGTTTCCAAAAAAAAATTACGGGGGCAGACATACTCAGATATTCTGGTATAGTCTATTCGCGGTTTCTTCACACCATTTCGAATTACACGTTTAAAAATCAACCTGTGTAAGACTTGTTTGGTTTTTTTTCCTACATATTTTATGTATCTCACGCGTTTTATAACAGCGTCAACATAAATTAACTTTTATTTACGTCTTTCATCTATTAATTCATTCGTAATTAATATGAAAAAAATACAGAGAGAAAATAGGTGTTTTGGTAACGCCTGGTAAAAATAGTTCTCATGTAAAATATTGTTAAACTGAGTGCGCACGAATGCGGTGAGTTGTCNTGACGATGCAATCTCAAGATAATTTGAGTTGCAAGAATATTTTCGAAAGTTGTATGCCTGAGTATAAGGAAAAAAATTTCCAGTAGAAATGCATGACTTGATGTGTTCTTCAGGACTATTTGTTAAGAGAATGTCCAAGGATTTTTTGTAACAGGCGACAATCTACGCCAATGTAGTTTATTTGAACAAGCATATACTATTCCCACTTTATAGCCTTGTAAGTTTAGTTGTATATACAGAATGAATCACTTAAAACTTGCACCGCAAATATTTCGAAAATGAAGGTACTATTGATGTGCTAGTTTCACAGCAGTGCAGTTTAGACAGGGGCTCATAATTGCAGTCCAGGCACCGATTTTAATTAGTATGACTATTAGAATGTGTATTTCTTGAACAAAGTTACTNGGCTCATAATTGCAGTCCAGGCACCGATTTTAATTAGTATGACTATTAGAATGTGTATTTCTTGAACAAAGTTACTTTTTTTTAACGTAACAATGCCTATTCACATTAAGAAAATAAAGTTAGAGGAAATTGTGTTATTTTCCGGGATTCTAATGCAAGAAGTTCGTGCTATCGTAATATGACACTTTTAAATACCGAATTTTGTCTGCTCCATTTGACTGCTTAGTTACTAAGTTGCGATGTTCGTATTTGTTTTTAGATTCTGTTTCCATTACACTGATTGCATTGGGACATCCTTGTCAGTACTTCGTCATGATAGTTCAAACTACCTAGGCGTAGGACGTGCTGTAAGATGGTATTTACTAATGCTGGGAAGAACAGTTTTCTCTTCTTCACAAAATTTGTTTATTAATTTTGTGTTTCATGGTACAGTTAAATGGAGCAGACAACTGTAGGTATAACATCGTCATATTACGATAGCATGTAAACTACTTGAACTAGAATAGAGCAAAAGACATCATTGAAATTCTAATTTCCTCTAGTTTTATTTTCTTGGCGTGAATAAGCGTTGTTCCATTTCGGAAAATGTAACTTTGTGCACGAAAAATGCATTCTAATAAGTATTAAAATTTGGGTCTGGGCTGCAATTATGAGCCCATGTCTGAACTTAAATTCTGTGAAACCAGCACATCAATACCATCTTCCTTTCTGAAATATTTGCGGTGCAAATTTTAAGTGATTTATCTTGTATTTACATCGCCCTGGCACNAATACCATCTTCCTTTCTGAAATATTTGCGGTGCAAATTTTAAGTGATTTATCTTGTATTTACATCGCCCTGGCACCACTCCCGTATGAAATTTTACTCCAGCTCATTTACTGTCAATACATGTTGCCATTGATTACTCAGTAAAAATAAGCTAACTGAAATTCCTTTCTTTCATACAATGGTTTCCGCGCGTGTGTGAATTTGTGTTTCATAGTTGTTNAAAATAAGCTAACTGAAATTCCTTTCTTTCATACAATGGTTTCCGCGCGTGTGTGAATTTGTGTTTCATAGTTGTTCGCTTTTAAAGTGCACTGCCTATCAGACATGCAAACATAGAATTTAAATTGGGAATAAGTATTTTAAAAATTTCTTCTCAGTTAAGTCAATTTTATATATAACCGTTTCGAACAAAAAGTATTCTGCGTGATATTTCTTAGGAAACACTGGAAAGTCTAGAAATTTTGGTAATTTTAATATTTCATATTTTATCATAAAATTTAACATCAATATATACATTTTACAAATGTATTATGAATGAATAAGTATGTTTTTAAATTTCTTGATATGCCAGTATTATCTGATTACGTTGATTTTTGTTGTTGTAACAGATATCTTCAAAATAGTAAAACGTTTATGCCCCACTGAGAGTGGTCAAAAATATTTAAGTGCATATTATTGTTTATAACCGAAGGATAAAAAAAGTATTCTTTTTTTTNCACTGAGAGTGGTCAAAAATATTTAAGTGCATATTATTGTTTATAACCGAAGGATAAAAAAAGTATTCTTTTTTTTCATCTACACAAAGCGCACAGTTACAAAACACCAATTTTAACTTTAATTTAGGACTAATTTATATGTTTNTTTTTTTTCATCTACACAAAGCGCACAGTTACAAAACACCAATTTTAACTTTAATTTAGGACTAATTTATATGTTTTTTTGCGCCTCGTCAACGCCGCCGCTTTAAGTATGTGACATTTCACGTGTTAAGACTATAGCAATGAAATGTGAAAATAGCAAACAAAATCCATGAGTTATTCGTCATTCTGAACCGTAGATTACGCCTTAGTGATCTATACCGCAAAGATTACAGTTGGATTATTTGTTTGCGTTAACGTAATCGTTGTTGTACCACGTGATTTACCTCCGCTGCCTTTTAACATGCAAGACAGTTTATTTCAAATTAAAGCTACTCGTGACGTAAACGGGTTGTACACCTAGTAACGTAACTCATCTTATGAACAAAACCCAAGTGATTCATGCCGTTTTTTTAAAAGAGGTTTTGCAATTCCCTCTTGCANCGTAACTCATCTTATGAACAAAACCCAAGTGATTCATGCCGTTTTTTTAAAAGAGGTTTTGCAATTCCCTCTTGCATTTTAGCCTTTCAATGTTATGTAATTACATATTGAACTCAGCTACCGAATGCTTTTAAATAATTTAATCAATCAGTTACCCTCCAAATTGCGCACTATAAGAGGCATTTCACAAATAATATAAGGTAAANCGTAACTCATCTTATGAACAAAACCCAAGTGATTCATGCCGTTTTTTTAAAAGAGGTTTTGCAATTCCCTCTTGCAGTTTAGCCTTTCAATGTTATGTAATTACATATTGAACTCAGCGACCGAATGCTATTAAATAATTTAATCAATCAGTTACCCTCCAAATTGCGCACTATAAGAGGCATTTCACAAATAATATAAGGTAAAGTTAACGAAGAGAAAACTGTCACATGGACTCTGTTTCAAACAGAACAAATCATCATAGTACATTCCAAAGCGAGAATGAACTACAAGAAGTTATTTTGCACGGAATAAAATTACTTACGGTTTAACGCCTGCGTGCTCTATTGCTGATCTGAAAGTCACAATGATCTACCTGCCTTCATTTTCAAATATTTAGTGTACTTCGGAGGGTAGTCGTTAGTTTTAAACGCCAAATTATGTATTTACGAGGTTGAATTTTTCTGTATAAAAGACAGAAATGCCATTACAGTCTTCATAGTTATTTTATTTACTGTAATTCACGATGTATCTTCCTTCCAGAAAATTTTAACATAAACATAAAATCATCTTCAAAAATTAAAAACACAGAAACATCTCGATTACTTGTGTAAAATTGAGTCGGAAGGGGAGGGGGGTTATAATATTTTAACAACAACTACTGTCTGTTCAAAATGAACTTAAAAATTATTGTCTGTTCACTTGTCCCCCCCCCTTCTTTTAATCGTTTTTATACATCCCTTAAAAGTCTATCCTGATCGTATCAACATATGGTATATGGTAACCATAACAAGCACAACTTAGAAGTTGTTCGAACTGTGGGGGTTATGGGGAAACAGTGGCACGATCCCCATGCTGATATTGATCGCTTTCTGCGCATGAAGTTGCCGTAGATGCAAATTAATTAACCGGTAACGTGTGAGGGTTGTCGTTCCGGAAACTGCAAATTAATTTGTGATGCCAGCATATTTATTTGTTCTCTGAAAAGGTATATTCGCTGTGCAGGTAATTTGAGTGCACCCGTATGACGTCATGGATCCATGCGCTACGCACTCGTTCCACAGGTACGAAGCCAGTTCTACCGAATACACCAGAAGACAATATCGGACAGCCTGAAGAATTCTGCGAGAAAATCCGGCAGTGATGCCACCTGCAGCCAGCAGCACCTGTGTTTACAACTACATTCTTTTGATATAAATAATTAGATACCAACATGGCGGATATGAAGACGAAACTTTATTTCCTCTACGCAAAGTTTATGTAACAATGTTTAAAACCTAAACGACGAAAACTAATTCCCAATACGTGAAATGTTTCAGAAGTGGAAAATATTTACAGACAAATGGTAATAATAAATAAATTTTGAAATATTTTCAGAAATATAATAATAGTAACATCTCTTTCTACTAGGTTCTTCGTACACATTCCTATGCTATTTGTATAGAGCTGTCCGGTATTTGTCTCTAGTGTATTTGGTTCTACCGGGGAAGGGTGCAAAACTTTGTATTTGAAGACAGCCAACTCTCTACACTCTCTGCATATTATGGAATTTCCGAAAAATNGTTTATGTAACAATGTTTAAAACCTAAACGACGAAAACTAATTCCCAATACGTGAAATGTTTCAGAAGTGGAAAATGTTTACAGACAAATGATAATAATAAATAAATTTTGAAATATTTTCAGAAATATAATAATAGTAACATCTCTTGCTACTAGGTTCTTCGTACACATTCCTATGCTATTTGTATAGAGCTGTCCGGTATTTGTCTCTAGTGTATTTGGTTCTACCGGTGAAGGGTGCAAAACTTTGTATTTGAAGACAGCCAACTCTCTACACTCTCTGCATATTATGGAATTTCCGAAAAATCTGCGGATATACGTGATGAAACGATCATGTCGTATCAGTATGAGATCTATCAAAGTTGCCACACAAAGATGACAGTAGCTTATAACTAACATACCAATCAACAAAACACACTATTGTTCGTACTGTGTGAAGTAATTTGGGGAGTTCTTAACATCGGGGTCATGAGAGCCGATAAGTATGAAACGAGGTGAGTACGGAACGGCGCCGGAATGCAAGGGTGGGGGAAACGGGAGATTCCCGAGAAAACCCGCCGACCAGTGGCGTCGTCCTGCACGAATCCCACGTGTAAAAATCCGGGAAGCGATCCCACCGGTGGATCGAACCCGGTTCGCCTTGCTGGGAGGCGAGGAGTCTGACCACTACACTAGCAGCCCGCTAACTGTTTCCATAATCAGTCAACTTCCGTAACGCACCCGAAAGATGCACGTAACCCACGTGATGTGTCTGTTGACAGTTGTATGCAGTTGGCCACAACTGAGTCACTGTTCAGATAACTCCCATGTAGCATGATACAGTCCGTCAATAAGCAGCCCGATAATGCGTAGCCAACTGTGCCATTAGCATGCCGACGTCACCAGTGGGCCGTGAGTGGCAGCAGTGGCTCACTGGCTTCTTGCTTCCGGCCTGCTATAATCCATTGTTGGCAAGCCACTTGTGGACCAGCTATTGGCCACTTGCAACCCAGCGACTGGCCACTTGTGGCCCACTTAGAAGAAGTTTGTCATGCGTTTCCAAAATAAAGAAAAATATATTTTGCCCAAGTAAGATTTACTTATTTCCCAAATTTTAATACATGCTGACTTCGTTACTTTTACTCGATTGGTAAACCTCTTTGGTGGAGTGGGGAATCGTACACACAACTCTTCTGTTCATATTCTAAGAAAGCTACTGATTTCCCTACCATGTATTCACGCAGAACCTTATTAAGTAAATCTGAATACTTTCCACACATAAAAGATGTATTATTAACTTCGCTTACAAACTCAGTTTGTTAGTAATGGAAGTCAATACTAGGATTTATGTGTTTTTTTTTAAGATCTGCATTTTAGTTCCGGTCTACTTTCAGGTAGTATTTAAAATGCAAAGTAAAGATTTTTTTTTTTACTTTTTTTATTGCAGGTTTCAAATCTAGAGACTAATTTTTCTTTAACTGGGAATGTCACGTAATAATATTACTTCATATAGTCATGAAATAAAAATATTAAGTGAATTCGCGTACTATTTGCCTTTTCACGACATTTAGTTGGCATGTAGTAAATAATAGCCTATGAAAGTGTCGCTAATATGTCCCCAGCAGCTACAGTTGGCTTGCCATAAATGGCCCATAAGCCTGCTGCTAATGTTTCCTCAGTAGTAACCAACAGTTGGTATGCAATAAATTGCCCATAAGCTTGCTGGTATTATGTCCCCAGTAGTAGATAACAGTTAGCAATTAGTCTATCGTTTGCTTCTGGGGCCTCTGTTGGAACAATCATTATGAGAGGAATGGCCCACATTAGGATTATTTAAAAAACAAGTAAAGTAACTTTCATTCATATGCCTTGATTGCCAACCATATAATAAATGCTGACAGTCAAAAATTAGAACGTTTGCCACCACTACCAACAATTGACCAACTGTTAACTGCTTGTTGTTTTCTCCTTAGGTAAGCACTGCGCTATTTGGCTCTGTGAACTGAAGTGCATTCTCCCATTCCTGCTGTGTGAAAGGGTAACCTTATTTTTTATTGGCGGGGCGTGTACAAAGAGAACGCTTTACGATAAAGCAGACGCAAATTTTATTAAAGTTTAGTTTTTAGCTTCTTCGAAGACATTCGATATGCAAAGGAAAACTAGAACACTGTTTTCTTTAAAGACCTATTGGTTTTTTCGATATATTATGTATTCTTTCGCCACTAGCAAATTTCATTTTACCATATACCAATTGATAACAATAATTCTGACGACTTTAAACCAAAAATGAGGTAGAACGATTTTTCTTCTTCTGTGCATGTATCCAACATTGATTGACCCCACGCCAATACATCTGTCAAAGTCAAATGGCCATCAGTGGTGAACGTGTTTCTTAATATCTTGATTTTCAAAAGAGAAATACATTTATGTGAATAAAATACTTTCACAAATTTAATTTAATCAAATTGTGTTATATTAGTTACATTGGAGTGTACAAACACCTGAAGCACTTTTTTTTAATTTACAGAATAGTGTCCTAACCTCAAATCCTACGCACGAATTTTATGATACCTAGTCGTAGTGGCAGAAAAGCAATTCAACGGTGGGTCACGGAGAATGGATTTGCGCAGCTAGCGTGATCGCTCTACGCCATATTCACTTTATGCTTACGACAGTTAAGTGTCAATGATAAACTTCAACCAAAGTAAATACGTTACTTTTACACTAACTGCTACTTTCATAAAAATTAATATAAACCAATTTTTTAATACAGAAAATTTAAATATTGCATCTTTAACACTGTGCTGAGGAAGAATTCATTTTAAAAGTGTGGTGCCAACGCAGCTGTGGGTACGCCATTCAACGTCCACTTAAAATATATGTGTATAGTCACAGTTGTATTTTTAATTTTATTTTTCTCGAAAGTTGACAGCGAAAGGGTTATATCGACCGCAAATCATATGTACAAGATCATGTTTGCAATATGCGAGACGTCGTACAAAAGCGGGTGCGAGAACTTTCCGCGAGAAAACATATTGCGATGTATTCAGTTTTTTTTTTTTTTTTTTTTTTTTTCCGCTGGCAAGATGGTCGGGCGACGTGCCAAAAGGTCCGACGGCGAAAAGCGGAGATAAAATTCCTGTCGCGTCACCGCTCTGACTTCGAAGAGGCCCCGCCCAGCGAAACGAGTGCGCATGCTCGCGCGCGTCGAAAACAAAAGCGGACGGCGCACGAACTTCATTCCGCGTGGTTGTAAATATTTCTGTCGAAACGTACCGCGGATCAAGATAGCAGCGGGAACTCAGGACAAGTTGCGAAACACGACACAGGATAATAATATCTAGCAGCGCGGAACTGAAAGACGCGCGGGTTCTGTTGCAAGGAAAACTCCAGCGGCATTAGAATTGAAGCGAATTTGAGTTTGTATTTCATATTTTTAATTATTATATTTTCGTGCAAGGTACATGTAGTTTCTTTGTGTTTCCCTCGAGAATGTGCCTGTAAAAATAATACTTATCAGAGTGAGAGCATTTGTACTGCAGTATGGGTTTATTTGAGATTTGTCCTATATTAAGTGCTCTGCCTACTAAACTTGCAGTCAAAGAGTATTGTTTCGAGACGCCAGAGAAGCGTNGATTTGTCCTATATTAAGTGCTCTGCCTACTAAACTTGCAGTCAAAGAGTATTGTTTCGAGACGCCAGAGAAGCGTGTACGAGTTCGTAAAGGATGGATGTCTTAATAAAAGTAAAATAATTAAATTAGATTTTTGATTTATTCACACAGCTGTTATTGATAGCATTTATCTATTTCTACTATTACTCTTTTTATTCTTACAATGAGAGCAGTATTTAATATCTATCTAAACTCTAATTCAAGTCTATCTCTACGTCTCTGTTCGGTTTAAGTCAATTAACACACATTCATCAATAACACATGTTCATTGCGTATATTTCCATAATTTGTAATGTCTTACACCCACGCATCCAGTCCAACAGTCCAGCCTGCCAGTCGCACCCTTCACTGCACCGATGCTCGTAGTCACAGATTTTTCTCCTATAAGTCACTTCTGGCGCCAGTCATTTTTCTTCTTATATTCGTCGTCTATCGCTAAGGCCGCGCAATTGTCCAGGCTCTTGACTGATATAAACTCTCGGCTCGGAGGTCAGATGCTCTTTTATACTATCGCTGGCCTTGATCTGGAAGGTTCGCCGCACGCCGAGTCACACTGAGAGAAACCAAGTCATTAACCAGAACATTCTTCAGATAAACGCAGAAATTAAGTCAGCCGAAGGTCAGGAGCACGCGAGCCGCAAAATGCTTATTGCGACACCACGCGCGGTGGCAAGCCTGTGTAAGCTGGTCTTTGTCTTCGCCTCTAGCTCTAGGGTTTCATGCGTGACCATCACATGTTTCCGCTCTCGCAAGCGAAGCAGAGCAACGAACGCGTAACAATCGGTATTAATGCACTTACTGCACCACATTTAATGCAGTTAAAACCTTCAAACCGAACGCAATGATGATTACGTGAAAATGAAATGAAAGACGTGAAAACGAAATAAAATACTAAATAAATTATCGTGTTGCAACGTAGAATGGCAGGCTAGTATTAAAATATACAACACTCACATTAAAAATAATATATGTTTTATGGGTTTTTAGTTTATGCCTTACTTCTTTTGATAGACCGTGTTTAACTGATCCATCAATAAAAAAACAAATCACTGGAAAACAACGAATTAAATGACTGCTGAATCAGTGGAAAATTCCATTGAATCAATAAGTGAAGGAAAACTGGCATTTTTTCACTTATTCATCAGATAAATTGTTTGATGTGACTGTTTAATAAGTCAGATGCTATTAACAGATTTAAACAGTGAAATTCTCACTGATTCAGATTTATAATGTACAGGAACTGCATTCACCTGGAGAGATTTCGGGAAAAACACTGAAAATAAGAATCAGGATGGTTGTATTGGGAATCGAACCCTAATCAGTCTAATGCGAATTCAGTTCTTCCCATTTTTAGTTCAAGTACTGTTCTGCCCTGAACATTCTACCAGCGAGACACTTATCTGACTTTGAACTATGTCGCGGCGATGAGATAAATCCCGTGGTTTAATGCATTCCCCTATCTGACGCTTGAAACTGCACTTCAGCGTGTTTTAAACGATAGTTTGTGGCGGAACTATTAAAAGTACAACCAATAAGTTTACAACGAAGATAAACATTATCCATGCGAGGACGGGGTGGTTCTTTTAAGATATCACGCATACTATAAATACTATCTTGGAATCCTTCAAAATCATTATAAAAAACTGCTTTTTAAGACCTTGTATCTTGAAACATACACTGTAAAAAATTTTGTCGTACATTTGCAAGAATAATCCTTGGAAACTCAGTTGCCAAGAAAATCCTTTGTAAAACTACAAACAGTTCTCCTGTAAAATCTGCAAAACATAAATTTGTTTCATTACAAATCATAGCCTTGTATTAAAACTTACAATATTGGGAAGTGTACATAAAATTAAGTTTGCCTTCTATAAAAAAAATTGTAAAGAATTAATAACAGAGAATAACTAAAAAAAAAAATTTTTCAAAATATAATTTACCCAAAACATTTTCTCGCTTTGTCACGACGAAGACTAGAACTCACCCCCCATGTACTATGAAGTTGCACCCTTAACCGCAAGACCAACCTGACTTACGAACTGAAAACTTTTTGTAAATATAGATTCAAGTACCTACAAAATATTACGGGAGTAATTTCATTAAGAATAATACATTTATTTAATTTTAAGAGTTATGTTACTGGGTTGAGAGAATTGAACGGCTCTTAACAACGAATTCTTGAGAGCCGATTGAAGATTCTGTGTAGTTAGGAAACATCAACAGTTAAAGAGTAATAGCGTTTATTTTTGCATGCAACGATACTTTACATCACCCATAGTTTTTTGCAGAAACAGTTATATACGGTTTTACGTTGTTGAATATCCGCCATTTTTCTGAAGCTCGTGGATATGGGTCGGTATAGTAAAAACATTTCTTGAGGTCTGTTACAAACACGGCCCTTGTAGTTTTACAAACGAATAGTTTTACAAGAGAAAACTTTGTACTGTTACAAGCATTTATAAAATTACAAAAAATTTCTCAGTCAAAAGTACAAATTTTTTTACAGTGTACTATCCGGACACGAGCGTAACTATGATAGGAACCTGTATTCACTTCTTCTACAGAATCTTTTCTAATAAAAACGGTGGGTCTTCCCTTAAAGTCCAATAGGCACACGCAACACGACGAGAACACTGCACTCCAGTTCGGAGCCATGCGCATAGCGGCGATGGCGCACTTGACGCAAGTGCCAGTATCGTCCCTATCGTTCGCGTCCTTCCGATTCCCAAACGCGTAAATAGCTCCAAGTAGCGGCCGCCAAATTACAAATCTACTGAACGTGTTCCTAATGTACTGATCTACCGACAGAAGGCGCCGTTCAGAAGACTGGAAAATTGTACTTTCTAGACTCTCGCATATTAGGTATTTCAGGTCTTTCGACTACTGCAACTCCAACTATATGTAGTCTATTCGCGATTTCTTCACACTTTTTGAGTATAAGCTTTGAAAAAACATCCTATGTATGACGTGATTGGTAGTTTCTTAAAATATGAAATGCATCGCAAACATTTTATATTTGTGTCAATATGAAAGCACCTCATTTTTGGTTAAATTGAAATTTTATTTATGTTTTATCTATTTATTATAATAATTCATTATTAGTAATAAAGACATTGATAAAATACGAGTGTTGGTAATGCTTAGTAAGAAATTGTTATTTTGCAAAATATTATTGGACTGAGTGCGCACTAACGCGGTGCGTTGGCCCTTTGCTGTAATTTTCTAGACTTGGTTAAGCTTAGTTTGCATGAGGCATAGGAATATCCTAGAAGTACAACTTTTCGGAAATAACTGTGAATGCAAAATACTTATCGGATGATCTGGCGACTAGGTCAGTCAAATTTACCGTGCACGCTACAGTCGAGAGCCTCGCGAGTGAAGGCGGAAAGCCCCTTAGAACGAAAGTCATCTCACAGCCGAGAGATGCGGCATACCTTGGGTCAACCTGGAGCCGTTCAGCTCATCAGAGGGTTCCGTGGCAAACGAGCGATAAGGGCGACACTGACACGCGAACGTAGTACCCCCGTCACTCCTACGCTCAAGGCGCTGTACTGGTGTGTAGTGTTTTCCTTCGTCCTGCTGGAACTATGTGTCGTCGAAAAGTACACTGTGCCCAGAGATTTATTTTATTTTTTACATTCGAGAGAGAGAGGGAGAGATAGCGAGCGATACGGGTGGCAGTGCTTCCGACGTCATGCTTCCGTGTGCAAGTTGGGTCTGTAACAGTGGGACTTTACTGCACGCGATGGAAGTCCACGGACGGTTGTGTTTCTCTCCAACCGCTTAAGGTAACTGCACTGGCAAGCTCTAATAATGCCGTTTTTTTCTCTCGCCATCTTCACGGCATTTTTCCTTTTGAATACGCCTAATATTATAAAACCAAAACCGCGCAGGCTTAGATGATTGGTTTATTTCTTTTCTGGCTAAAAGTCGAATTCTTAGGTTACTCGTTTGCTGAGACACGCGTAAACGCGCCATCAAGGGCTGCACAGAAAACATATCCGGGCTGCTAGCTCTTCAGCGATGGTGCTCAAATTATATTACTGTAAATTTTGAAGCAAGGTTTGCTGTAGAGTCCTATTTTGAGTTTTGCATGTTTCCCACAAGTATGTTATGAGATACAGTAGTTCGAAAAAATGAAATGTAGCCTCTTGTTGGGGGACTTAAATTACATTACTATTGTACATAATATATTGAAAGTAAGATTCGGCCCTCGTCTGAAGTACATTTTTTTTTCGTTTGTATATAGGAGTATAATGGGAACACGTTCAGTGTTTCGTAAAAAAAAAAAACGCGTATTTCAAACACTTTGCACCGTAATTCAAGCGCAAGGAAAGCGGTGCCCTTAGAGGGCTTTCACTCTCCAAGGGTAATGGTAGCACCCGTTCACGGTATCTTTACAATGTATGTACGAAACCTATAAAGGATTCCCCCCATGTATAATATGTTTGGTTGTTTCGTAAATAAATCATATTCCACAAGCATGTTATACTTTCGTTAATATTAACGTTTATTTCTATTTGTTTAATGAAACTTAATGTTATATTTTGTCCAAAGTTATAATAACATTTATTTTGTACTCAATGTCAATTTAAAACCCAGAGAAAAAATGTATGCTGCTAACGGCTAGTGAAAAATAGTTATTACGTAAAATATTATTATTATAAGTTATTTATGATCTTTAGTGTCGTATTTTGGTTTCCCGGAATACATTGCTGGAAGCATATTTATTTTTTATGAGTATAAATGTTTGCGTATTTTTGGTAGTCCACAGTGTAATTAGAGTGCGTTGGTTTCTCCTTGGAGTTTTCTTCCAGAAATAAATTATTTACGTTTTTTTTACAAGTGGCGAAAGGATACGTAACGAGTAGCCCGGAAGTAGGACTTTGGCCGGGCTTCAGGAAAGTTGGGAATTAGCCACGAATAGACTACAGAAGCGGTGCTGCAGTAGATGCGTCGGCCCGTTACAAGCGCAAGCAAACGGACGCATTGCCAGTTCTTCGAGCGCTCTCTCGCGCTGCCACGGGCGTTAACTCGCCGTAACGAAGACGCCGCTCGCAAGTACGCATTTCGGAAGCAGCTAGCCGTTGAAAGAGTCGTGGCCCTTATCATCGTTCGCGCATCTCCACCAAAAAGGTGGTTATCCTACGCGGTGAAAGTTTATACGTGCCAATTCGTAGAATAGTCTATTCGCGGTTTCTTCGCATGTTTGAATCAAACCTTTGAATAATAACTCAATTAATGACGTGTTTGGTTGTTTCCTAAATATGATATGTATTGCGCGCTGTTTTTACTCGTGTTAACATAAAAATATCTTACTTCTTGTTAAATTGAGCTTCAGAGTACCGTAAAACTCGACAACTTTGTGCCACTTTTTGATATTTGCAAGCATAATCACCCTTTTTTATTAAGATAACGGGTTGGAAATTTTATCCAGCATAACTACACATCTCAAAAATATAATCATGTGGCCAAAAAAAAATCCAGGTAGCAAGGGAAGGGAGGGGGAATTGTTTTCGTGTGGCCCATTGTTGTATACACAAGTAAGTCAACTATGGGCCACGTCTTCTTGTACCATTAAAATACGTGTCAAACGTGCCCTGGCCCAATGTTGTCACGCTACAATTATTCACTAGTCAAAACTGTATACATTTTTGTTTTTTACATTTTCCCTCAATGTTTAATATGTGTTTTTCCTGTTTTTTATCAAATACGTAAAAATGTCAATTGAAAATCAATACGTTATTTAAACGCTAGATAACTAGATAGATAGCTCTCTCGTTCTGAAAGCAGCTGTGACCCATTGTTGGCTCGCTGGCCCAAAGTTGTCGAATCTTACGGTATTTTTTATCTAGAAAGTATAATATTCCAATTATAGTCAGTAGTAAAAACAGGGAGTAAATAGTTGTGTTGGTCATGCCCGGTAAGAAATAGTTCCTATGAAAAATACAATTACACTGAGTTCGCACGAGTGCGGTGCGTTTATCACTCTCCAACGAATTTCCACACTCAGTTAAACTTTGTTTGCATGAGGCGCAGGAATATCCTGGGGGTAGAACATTAGCAGGGTTTCAGAGAATCATGGAAGTGACCGTCAATGGACTATATTTGCAATTTTTCGCCGCCTAGGTTGTTCGCGATTAATTGAGCATTTTTGAAAGCCCTGCTTCAGATCTACTTTTCTCCCCATTTTATTCACCAATTCCACTTTTCATTTATGTGAAAAAGTGAAATAGTTAGCAACATGTGTGTGTGCCAATCCGTACTCTAATAAATGTGTGTAGAGTAAAAATAAAAGTCTTGATTTCCCTTGAATTAAAATATTACACTTGCAATACCAACGTCACGACTTAGAACTATTTTACTTGAATTCACTGCTAACTTAAGGGCACTGCCTGCCGGCTGGCAGCTGCAAAATTTAATTAGGAAATCCCATGTTAAGGAAATTTCGCCTCAGTGAGTTAATTTTAAAGATAGACGTTTCAAACCAATTGTATTCTCAACGAATTTTTAGGCGAAGTTCCCTACAACGGATATGATTATGTAACATGTACAGCCTGTTTGCAAGGTGTTTTTAAAATGTATGGTTTACAATACCGTATATACTGGTTATCTATAGAGAAAACATATGCTCGTAGGGATCTTCTCCTAAATTTTTCGTTGAAAAATACCTTTGGTTTGAAAAGCCATTTTTTTTTTAATTAACGCACTGAGACGAAATTTCTGAAACATAGGATTTCCTATATTTAAATTTTGGACCTGCCAGCTGGTAGGTAGTGCCCTTAATTAAATGGCATGCGTGCTAGTGTGTACATTACATGAACGCAGTTAACGGGCAGCAATAATATTTTCAAAAGTCTATTCAAAAGTGTTTACTTAACCGTAAACATCATACAGTGCAGATAACGTTCGATAGTACTTAGTCCGCTCGGAAGCAGGCATCGACTGAAGAGCGTGACCCCTATCTCCGGCGCGCATCTCCACGTGAGGGCTGGTTATCCGGCGCTGGGGAAAGTTTATACGTGCCAATTCTCCCGTAATTGCAGTTTTTAAAGCGGTGCGTAAAGCCTGAGTTTGGTCGTCCCGGGCCTGGGGAACCTGTTCCGAGGTCGCGAGGTCAGGTAAAAGCTTTCTCGGCTCTCGACTGCGAGGCAGGAAACTTCGATGACGTCTGCGATCAAAAATGAAGTTGTTGTGCGGCGCTCGAGCCGAGCAGCGTTTCGGAGAAAGAGAAGCCGAGTCTTGCTCTTTACACGGTGACTCTTGCCGGACTCGCACTAGTCCGTCGTGTCCGGCATCGTCCGCCCGTCCATCCGGCAGTCACATCATCTTCAACCCATCGCAGAGAAACTTTTCTTTTCAATCCGTCCATCCGTCAAATATTTAGCCAAACTTCAACTTGCGACGGACGAACGAATCAGCCATCGCCTTCTGAAGACTTTCCTTATACTTGAATTCGTACTTTAAAATAAAATGCAAGTCGGTAGATCTAAGTTTATTTATCTTTGGTGGTGAATTCAGAAATTTTGATTTTAAAAAGTATTCAGTATAAACTGTTATCACGTGAGTAGAGGGATTGTGGGGATTTTGGCACATCCAAACCTGGAAATGGAGCGTCGGAGCTGTTCGTGCTCTGTCATTCCGGTCTACCGGCGGCCATATTAGGTGACCTTGACATTTTACCTTGACCTGGTGACCTTTTACCTTGACCCAGGTAACGTTTAACATTTAAAACACAAAAAATGTATTGTTAAAAATGTTTTATAAAAAAATTATTTTGAAAACTTACATTTCCGGAGGTCACCGTCAACCCCACCACCCCTCACTTATACTCATTCTATCGTATGCGGCTATCTTGGTTTTTTGCTTGTCATTAGTTTATACATTGCTGGAAGACGCCATCTTGGTTTTCGTTTGCCATTTGTTTATACATTGCTGGAGGATGCAATATTTGATTTGATAGAATGAACATAAGTGAGGGGTGATGAGGGTGAGGGGGACCTCCGGAAATGTAAATTTTTTTTAAAATAAATCTTTTAGTAATATTTTATTTTAATTTTTAACGATTTTAAAATAATGTTTTTAATTTTTTAGCTTGGGGGGGGGGGGTTCAAGGTTAATGGTCATCTTCGTCAAGGTAAAAGGTCACCGGGATCAAGATGAATGGTCAAGGACACCTGGATCCAATATGGCCGCCAGCTGACCGGAATGACAGAACGCGAACAGCTCCGACGCTCCGGTCTCAGGTCCCGATGTGCTAAAGCCCCATAATCCCTCTACTCACGTGAAAAAATTATTTACCCCAAAATATTTATTTCATGAAAATATATTTCGAACCAAAATATAGATCCAACTAAAGAAAGATCGCAATGTTAATTTGTCGCACTGAAACTTTGCCGTGCAGAAAGATTGACGGACGACGGATTGTTGAGGATCACTTTCAACTGACGGATGACTGTCAGATGGACGGACGACTGACGGATGCGACGGACTATTGTGAGTCTACGTTCACAAAATAATTTCTTTAGTTTGCTCAAAAAATAAGTCGGGTTTAAATTACTTATCTGTGGTTTATATCCACCTATATATTGTCCATTCGTGGTTTCTTTCAACTTTTCTGAAGCCCTGCTTAAGTTCTAGTTTACAGGCTACTCCTCCGCCTCATGTAAAAAAAGTTTTGCCAAATATAGAAAATTACACCAAAGGCTTAACGCACCGCATCCATGCGCACTCTGTTGAATAATATCTTGCATGAAAACTATTTTTTACTTGGCATTAGTAACACACCTATATTCTCCGTGTTTTCATTCATATAAATTAAAAATGAAATGTTATAGTTTTAAGATAGAATATAAGTAAAAGTTACATTTCACCAAAAATAATATACTTTTGTGTTAACTCAAGTAAAAAAACGCTGTTGTTACTGACATATTTAGTAAACAATGAAACATGCCATACATGCGATTATTTTTCAAAGGGTTGATTCAGAATTTGTGAAGAGACAGCCAATAGATATACTGTATAGTGAATTTCACTCTTATATTTTATTAAGGAGACTCAAACAAAGAATTTGAAGCCCAATCTCAGAATAATTAAATACACTTAAATGAAATGACGTTATGGTTCCTTCAGTGTAGACGCACCCATTCATTGATTGGCCGGATGGGATTCTGGACGTGGGCTTTTTGTCTTATTGCCTACTGAGCCCTGCAAATGATCCCGTATTGGTTGGGCTGTTTCCTGGCAAGTCAAATATCGGATAATGATTGGCAAACGGTGTTGCACCAGTTGATGTCCACTGACATCGCTTTATGGCCTACAATATGTATGACACTAGCCTTATAATAATTGCATGCGCGTGTGTGTCTTGGTAAACATTCTTGGAGAATGAGTAATATATATTTTTTGTCAATAGCACCATCAAAAAATCATGGTTAAGATTTGAGGTTAGAAATCTGTCTATGCAGACATGTGTTCTATAAAGTCATTACACTGACTATTAATTAATTTTAACCATATTTAATTAAAGGAAAACTAATTTTTGTATGAAAATAATAATATGTTAGAAAACTAGACGTAAACAATCCTTGACGTCACTGTTTGACCACACGATGTAGACAGTTTTGATGTCGATGGTGGCGGCGGTGATCATGGTGACGGCGGTGATCATGGTGACGCTGCGGTGACCTTGACGGTGACGGCGATGGTGAATGTGGTACTGGATATGATGAGCGAAATAATGTTGGGTTTCATGCGCAGAAGACGAATATAAGTAAACTACATATTTAGTGTGAACTGATAACCAATGTCTCAGATTTAGTGGAAATTACTAAGATGTAGCGGAAATTATTACTGTATCACCGAAATTCAGCCATAAAAATAATTAATTGTCTGCCACTGGTTTCCAGTCGAACGATTTCTTTTTGTTTCACTTGTATGAATCCATTTTGACTACTTCGAGTCCAGAGTGTAGCTTTCAAATTTTCTATATAATATAAAATAAAATAACAAAAATAATAAAGAAATATTATAGCTTCGTGCTACGCAAAGGGAAAGCTACTAATAAACTGAAATCTTTTCACATAGGTGATAAAGCATTAACAGGAATTTCAAACTCGAAATTAGAAAACTTCGCCAATGTTAAGTGAGCGATGAACATTCGTTCGGTTGGTAGTCATTCTAAAAACAACATTCACACATTCCCTGCATTCTTTGTTTACTTCTTCAGTAAACTTTTTTACGTTTACTACGCAGGCTTGTTGATGCGGGAAAGCATATAACGGCTCAATAATCGTGTTTCCAACTTTCTAAACCTTTGGAAACCATCCATACCATACGCATCAATAAGTTATTTGACTGATTCTTGCAATGGATGTGAACGGATGCCATTGTCGACTTATGTTAGGGTTCTCTGTTGCAGCGTAGCTCTACAACGGCGTACATTCATAATAATGTTTTTATATAATCAATAATAAGTGTGCATTAATCATTTGTTGACTTTTTAAGTGAATATCTTTAAAGTTTAAATGTGTAATCACCATTTATTATATTACGATCTGAAGTATATCTGAACTGCTTTTCCAGTTATTCGATTCAGCAAAAGTTTATTAAANGGGGGGGGGGGAGTTGCACGCGAAATATAATATCATATAGTAAAACAATATTTGTTGTATGTAACTCTTTTGTTTAGAAGGCAAAATTGTGCGTTTCTGCCGCCAGGTATTTTAGCGAATTTGATTTTTTAAGTAAGCAACTGCACTGTCTCCTCTAAGCAGAATCAATAATGGCTCAAGCATTCGCATTTCAGTGATACGAATGATTGGAACAAACAGTTTCTTTGACATGATTTCCCCTTTGAATTTTATCTTTCCGATCCAGTTTCCATGCGCAATGCAGGGGTGATGTACACTGATGTAAGAAGCGCCACAAACAACGCACGGAACTTAACCACCGTAAAGTTTGCGACCTCCTTAACGTAAGCTTAAGACTCAACTTTTCAGAGCCCCTCACGTTTTAACAGCTAAACTTAAGAGATGTGCGATAACGTTTCCGTTTAGTTCGAAAGCGGTCTCATAGACGAAGTTTTTAATTGACGAAAACCCCCGTAAGCTCTCGTGAAATTTGCAATGAAAGGGCTTTTTGCTTCCCGTAAATTTCAGTTTATCACTGGAAATTAACCCTTTCGAGACTTTCCGCAACGTCTTTCCGACACACTGCACTGACACGAGGCTTAATTAGCATCGCTGCCAAGTTCGTAGATTCGGCGCTATCACTTCGTCGAATTTCCTGCATTCCCACACATCAAACTGTTGATGGTCTTCCGTGCCTAAAATGGCAAAAATGTCCCGCCTTAAAACCAAGAAATCAATTAATGCTTAGAAAAAAATATCCTTTAACAGAAACAAAATAATTTTGTCACTACAATGTAATTTTGTTATCACGAAACTATTGGCTTGCTGTATTTAAAGTAACCTGGTGTGGAAACGTTTTGAAAGGTACCTAAATTCTAAGTTTTTCACGGTATATTTTGATGAATTCAACAAAACATCACAGTAGTTCACAAAACCGTGGCTACAATTACGAGAGTACATTAATGATGAAATATGCTTCACATACGTCCAGTCGTTATACTATGGTCTCTTGTCATTTTCTCTGCGAAAGTATCACTAGTTCAGAAGTTTACCAAGACTCGGCATTCACATTTAAAGTTCAAGCTTTGTTTGGTGGACAGAGATAAACTACAGCTTCCACCCTGTTACTGAATTGACACACAACTGTTAATNAGTTCAAGCTTTGTTTGGTGGACAGAGATAAACTACAGCTTCCACCCTGTTACTGAATTGACACACAACTGTTAATTAGTAGCAAGGCAGGTCAAAGGCTGTTCACGATAAAGTGATCACTTTTGAAATCAACCATAGAAAAATGTCACTGCTCCTGCCTGCATTTATTTTAACAGGTGCACTGAGTGACATGCGCCCAGTAAAGTTGGTAACGATGGAGGGAAAGTAGTTCCATATCTTAACGTCGAATTAAAAAATGTTAGGTAACCATTTATTAAAACGTAAATTATTTCTTTCGCTGTCTGTTTTTTTTTAATGCATCGTATAAAAATTAGCCGATTTGTAGCATATTTACTTTTTCAATAATTGCACAGTTTAACCTGACCGGCGCATGAATAAAGTGATGAGGCCCATGGGAATGTTAATTTTACATACGGCGGAAGAATACACAGCTTGCATACAAGTCAATCTTAAGCAGGGCTTTCAAAAATGCTTAGTTTATCGTTGACAGCCTATACACAAGCTATTATAAGTTGTTTCAAAGGTCCATCAAATACGTTCGGGTCACTCACAAGATAAATATAAACAGTACTGAGAACAGAAGATTATTTATTTCGATTGTTTTATTTAATAGGTAGTACATGCCAAATCTTCTGCCTATAATTTTCTTCCTATAAAGTCGTACAATTGTCAGAGATCTCTTGGTTGTTCCTTAGGAAAGCAGTGAACTAGATATTTTAGACTATAGAACCATTCACGGTAATCAGTTACTGGAAACGATCCATAAAATAAAAACGAATAGGTGTTACTTTCTTTCAAATGTGTACGCCTGATTAAAATATTTAAAAAGAACATATTAAGGTCAAATTTTTAACACCACAAGTCATTGGAAAGAAAGCCTGTTGTACGGTATGCACCAATATAATTTTTATTTTATTTTCTCTATCTTTGTATTACTTTTTAAGTGAACTCATTATGATGGCTAGTATTAACATATGTACGAGTTCATTCCTAGATACCGCCCAGTGTGTGCTTGCATTAAGGTTGTACGAACATCTGTGTTTATATGCTTATCTCGCCTAACAACATTCGAGCAACAACGCATATCATTAAATTTTAAGGGGGGAATAAACACGCCATGAGTTGTGCTTATGAAAAATATTTTTTTAATGCACGTTTCCTACGTCTTTAAGATTGTAGATGCGAGAGCTCCTTACTGCACGAGTTTTATATCACTCATGAATACGAAATATCGCGTACGTGTATAAGACAATTATCGAACGACGCGTGCAGAATCTTTCTGGGCCTCAACAGCTCAACGAGTTGTTCGAAGTGAAACAAGACTCCGCGTTGTAAAAATCGTAGGATCACTATTCGTTTACACAGACCCAAAACAAAGGCAATAACACTCACTTCAGGGAGAAGCACTTAAGTGGAAATTTCGACACGTAACCGGTTATAAACTTCCTTTCATTTACATAACGAGAAATTTCTATCTGGATCATGTTAGAACGACTGAATTTTCATGAATTTTTTATCTGTGTGTTTATGTCAGTTGGGTTGAAAAACTGATTTACGCATTTGTATTAAGTTCATTTTTTCTATTTTGTAAACGTAAAAACGTAAATGTTTGGAAACGTATTGATTTTAACGCCCCCATAAAAGATCCTAAAGAAATATTATACACTTAGTGTTGCAGTGCGCAGAAATAACAACAAACCAAGCAGTTAACATACCAAGTTCAATAAATCTGTGCTACAGTTCGCTTATCAGCTCTTTGTCCCTGTACGGCATGATTCTGTACTGAGCAGTGATGTAGAGCTTGGTGAGCGGACTACAGACAAAAGAAATTCTTCAAACCCTACCCTCCGCCTCTTCCACCCAATTTGCACTTACCTTTTATGGTTTAAAACCAAGGTTTTCATTCACTTGATAGCCCAACCTAATGCCAGACTGAAATTTCATATAGAAATTTCGCACTCATTTACAATCTAAAACTATATTATACGGAGGAATAGGTGTTATAATTATCATGAGTATTTTATTCCTTATTAATACATTCAGTCATGCACAGTAGACATTTTTTTTCTCTAGAAATTTTTTTTATCTAATTTATAATTGTAACCTTTTTTTTCGCTTGAGGTTTTTAATGTTGTAGTGGCTAACACACTGCCTGGCGTGAAAAGGCGGCAACCGTTCTCCTCCTTCTCTCATGTAATATATCACCACGAGGTTGACAAGTTTTAAAACGGTAAAGCCGGCGTCTCAGTGGTGTAATTATTTATATGGTGTTAATAGGTAACACGTATTTAAAAATTTCCCCCTTGTAGCTGGCTCGTAATCCACCCACACCGCAAATATTCGCTTACTTTTCATGAAATTTTCACAAACTTGAAAAGGATTTTCTTTTCATATTCTTGCATATTTGTACGGTAGTTTTTCCTTTCGGAGTGAAGTCTCCTATTTCTTTTACATAATATAAAGGGAGGGATATTTCCTCAAATTTGCATAATAATCATATGTGTACAGCAGGCCGTGAATTCACTACACGTAATCATGTGAACATATTTCCTCACAAATACATAGCAATAAAGTAACACAGATGTGTCAGTTATACGCCATACACACTCAAATGACGATTATATATTATTATATATACACACGAAACCAACCAATTCAATAACAATTTTTTTGTGTTTATATCCAGAATTTTATCGACCTTTTTAATTTATTTTTACATACTTTTGATGCTAAAATGGTGTTTAAATTCTCTGTATTGCGACAACAAGAATGTTTTTCATGAACTCCAAATTGTCTAGAGTACGCGAAGTAACGTCACTAACTAAAATAAATCGAACTACAACAAAGCATGGACGAGCATGTTTACTTGTTACGTGTAAATACAGCGCTGTGGGCATACCAAAATTATGTTTATCTACTTATAACGGATGATCGAATTTGAAAAGTTTTGCGTTTGCAGTTTGCTAATTATGTTAGCGTCATTCAACGCAAACATACCGGTGTTTACGTTGAAGGTAACTGCGGCAATGAGGTCATCGCTTGCGGTACAAACTACGATTAGAAGAACACCATGACATCAATCGTTAACGTGTAATGGCGTACTTGTACCGATTAGAGCGTGCAAAAGAAAATAGTGTTCATATTTAAAACCCCTGGACAGTTTATCGTGTTAGCAAATGACAGTTCTCATGCAATACTTTTCTTTTGTCGTGTTTCAAACGACCTGTAGGATATACTTCAATGTCTTAAGCATTTTTCGTGTCTCAGCTTTATGTTCACTGGCTCCTGTACCAATGTGTAGCAAGATTTACCCTAACCCAATGATGCTTAAACGGTCGATCGCGATCGACCGGTCGATCGCGAGAGCTTTAAAAGTCGATCGCGGACATATGTCCACATTCTCTCAAGAAATTAAAAATAAGCGCCTTCCGTCGGTCACTCGTACGGCGACACTGTCATACGTAATAATAAAATGTAAAGTCACGCCAAAAAGAACGCTGCGCACCGCCAGAGTTGTCGGCGCGGCTTTGTATTGTTTGCTCCCATTGTTTGTAAAGAATGGCTTTCTGGATTAAGAAACCGCCTTGTGAGTTTTATTTCGTTTTGGAAAGTTTGCAAGTTTGGTAAAATCAAAAAACAATTTTATCCGTCGCCTTTAGCGCTAATCGTTATAAGAGTACTCCTTCACGCTAATCGTTATGAATATTCTCGCTAGGTCGCGCTCTCTTCGAAAAATGGCGGCAACGATTTGCAAAATGTAAACATAACCTGATCAAAGTGTACTCGGCATAGTAACACGCGAGTGTGGCCGAGGCTTAACCAAAAAAAACATACATAGGTCGTAACAGCGACAGGCTTACCATCTGTCATGTTAGAGCTCAGTTCTANTAGGTCGCGCTCTCTTCGAAAAAATGGCGGCAACGATTTACAAATCGTAAACATAACCTGATCAAAGTGTACTCGGCGTAGTAACACGCGAGTGTGGCCGGGGCTTAACCAAACAAAAACATACATAGGTCGTAACAGCGACAGGCTTACTTACCATCTGTCTTGTTAGAGCTCAGTTCTACCCCCTTACTTTTTTTTTGTCGACCGCTTGCCCCCCACTTTTTTTTTTTGCGCTCGATCGCTGATGATACAAGTCTGAGCACCCCTACCCTTGACCATATGACACGAGATTCGGCGCATGTTTACTTGCAGATCTGTTATTGGCTCAGAGGTCATCTGGGTATTTATTTACTGTGTCTAATATATTGTGAACCAATTGCAGACATCGCCAAGATGTACATGTGTTTGACATTTTCCTTTTCCTAAAAATGTTTTTGTAAAAATTTCCAGTCCCTATCGATGTAAACAAAAAGTTGTGTAATTTTGCACACAATGTATGTGGCAGCATAGTTTCCACCAACATCCGTGTGATTTTACATCAACCATGTTTGTGTTTTTACTTTTGTGCCACAGTAAAAATATTATTAAAACAAGTGAAATAATAACGTCATTGTGCTTGTATTAATACAAGCTGTTGTGTCAAATAACACGTACTACTAGAGAGAAAGAAAACATTTTTTATGTTTGTATAATTTAACACTATGGCAGATGAAAAGGTTCAGTATTTACAAAAACGGTACACACAAATGGCGCGATATACACATCCTTTACACTTATGATTTATATAGTGCGGCCTTGGATCATCAACTCTCGTGCATTTCACAACCTGATAATCGCTGGTCTTGACTTGAGTCGAACCCGTGACCCCTTGAGTGGTAGCTAGGCATCGTAACCACTAGACTAATAACAACTCATGATTGTTTGATATTTATC
Source organism: Clitarchus hookeri (assembly GCA_002778355.1). Taxonomy (NCBI): domain Eukaryota; kingdom Metazoa; phylum Arthropoda; class Insecta; order Phasmatodea; family Phasmatidae; genus Clitarchus; species Clitarchus hookeri. Next base: position 61,148 of record NQII01007002.1, on the reverse strand, counting down.
TGGAATAATATGATTATACTATGGTAAAAGAGCCAAGCGATATGTGCAAGACTTGGTTGTGTTTGAGGTCATCTGATAATGTCTTCGAATACTGTTCGTCGTTTGCAAAAAAACGTTTTTGTTCCTCACCATGATTATTTTCGCTGAATTATACAAGTGATAGAGTAAGTTTTTGTAACCGTGGGACGACTGAGTTGTTCTAACCAATCACTGCACACGGTCATTAAATAAAACAAACCTTTTGGGCTGCTGTCTACTCAAGCATACGTACGTAAATTTATTCTTTGTTCGTTAATAATAAAAGTATTTACACTCAAATTGTTAATATAAATTTACATATATTTAGTTATTGTAAAAGTACATTGAAGAGCCAAAAAAAACCAGTACACCTGCCTAATATTGTGTAGGGCCCCCGCGAGCACGCAGAAGTGCCGCAAGACGACGTGGCATGGACTCGACTAATGTGTGAAGGTATGCAGGAGGCAATTCACACCATGAATCATGCAGGACAGTCCACAAATCCATAGGAGTGCGAGGCGGTGGAGATCTCTTCTGCACAGCACGTTGCAAGGCATCCCAGATATGCTCAATAATGTTCATGTCTGGTGATTCAGGTGACCAGTGGAAGTGTCTAAAGTCAAAAGAGTGTTCCTGGAGCCACTCGGTAGTAACACTCGACGTGTGGGGTGTCGCATTCCTGCTGGAATCGTCCACGTCTGTCGGAATGCACAATGGGCATGAATGGGTGCAGGTGATCGGACAGGATGCTTACGTATCTGTTACCTGTCAGAGTCGTATCTAGACGTATCAGGGGTCCCATTTCACGCCAACTGCACACGCCCCATACCATGACAGAGCCTCCATCAGCTAGAACAGTTCCCTGTTGACATTTAGGGTCTATGGATTCATGAGGATGTCTCCATACCCGTACACGTCCATCCACCCGATACAATTGGAAACGAAACTCGTCAGACCAGGCAACGTGTTTCCAGTCATCAACAGTTTAATGGCGGTGTTGGTGGGCCCAGGCGAGGCGTAAAGCTTTGTGTCGTGCAGTCAACAACGGTACACGAGTGGGCTATCGGCTCCGAAAACCCATATCAATGATGGTCCGTTGAATAGTTCGCACTCTGGCACTTGTTGATGCCCCAGCATTGAAATGTGCTCCGATTTGAGAAATGGTTGCACGTCTGTCAATTTTAATGATTCTCGTCAGTCGTCGTTTGTCCCGTTCTCTCACGATCTTTTTCTGGCAGCAGAGATGTCGAAGATTTGATGTTTTACCGGATTCCCGATATTCACGGTACACTTGTGAAATGGTCGTACGCGAAAATTCCAGTTTTATCGCTACCTCGGAGATGCTATGTCCCATCTCTCGTGCGCCGACTATAATACAACGTTCAAACTCACTTAAATCTTGATAGCCTGCCATTGTAGCAGCAGTAACCGATCTAGCAACTTTGCCAGACGCTTATTGTCATATGTATATATACGCTGCTGACCACATCGTGTTACTCTGATTGGTTCCACACCTCTGTTATTTGCATACGCACGCCTATACCAGTTTTCTTGGCTCTCCAGTGTACAACGAAAGTGCTGTAATAAAATGCAAAATTAGGAGGTTTAGTACTTTGTGCTGATGTATTTTTACACATACTTTTAAACGTGTAACATAACGCTAACTTTATAGTTAATAAATCTATACAATCATGTGTTTTAAACAGAGATTTCCAGGCCTTTTTGTAGTCGTAAAAACATTTGTGTAGATTTACACAAACTGTGGTTGTTTTCGAAAATTGCACATACTAATATGTTAAACTACTAAAGATTTGTATGTGTAAATTTGCATTTTTTTACAGTGTAGTTAGAGTGAAGTGAACAGATTTGGGCGGCTCTTAACATCGAGGACTTGAGAGCCGATGAGAATGAAGCGAGGTGTGTATGTAGCAGCGCCGGAATGCAAGAACGGGGGGAAACAGGAGATCCCCGAGAAAATCCGCCGACCTGCGTTATCGTCTGGTACGATTCCCACATGCGAAAATCCGGGAGCGATCCCGACGGGAATCGAACGCGATTCGCCTAGGTATGAGGCGAATAGTCTGGCCACTACACTACTGCGACCCCTCTCTTGTTGTAGACACTGATCATCGGCACAGCGAATGTATGATGTATCCAGAAGTGAAATTGCTTAGTGGTTGCTTTGATGTTGGCGTACCTATTCGCGACTGAGTAAGCGAGGCTCTGGAGTGTGCCTTGAGTCTATAGATTATTCGCAGTTTCTTCACACTTTTTGAATCAAACCTTTGAAAAATCACCACGTGTATGACGTGTTTAGTTATTTCCTAAATATTCCATTTATCGCAAGTGTTTTATACCTCTGTTAACATGAAAGTACCTTATTCTTCGTTAAATTAAAATTTTACCAATATTTTATTTAAAAATTATAATATTTCATTTATAATAAATATGAATAAAAACAGTAATAAAACACGTGTGTTGGTAGCCCCTACTAATAAATAGTTCTCATGCAAAATATCATTACAACTGAGTGCGCACGAATTAGATGCGTTGTCCTTTGGTGTAATTTTCTAGAATTAGTTGAGCTTTGTTTGTATAAAGTGAGGAATATCCTAGAAGTATAACTTTAGCAGGGCTTCATAAAAGTGTGAAGTAACCGTGAATGGACTATAATACGATATTGCGTGCTGCGTACGATCACCTGCAGGCTTGTGTTTCCGACTGGCAAGTAGGTTATCAGGCAGTGGCTGACGAACGGTGTTGCGCCATTTTGCTGGCGCGTGAGGCTCAAGCTCATGGTATTCAAACTCTTTCACTTATGCACACGAGGCTAGGGCAGAGTTGGCAGCGTTCTAGGAACAGGTGGAACCATTACAAGGACCCAGATGCGCGCACCGTTTGAATTCGGCGCGCTGCCTGGGCCAATCACGTGGGGGGCCGGAGTGGAGCCGGCCTGCAGGGCGGACAGCAGAGGACAGTCCCCTTGGAACACCTTTACAGGAGCTGTTTGAAGTGACGTCCTCAGACTTGCAAGCAGGTGTTGACACGGTGCCAACCATGTTGTTTCGCACTCTGTCCAAAATACTGTGAGTTTGTCGAACGTCAAGGCAGACTGAAAGCATTCTTCTCGCAGTCGATTCCTCCTCAGTGCGCCTCGACAACTAGGCGAGGTGTTCCCGCGAATCGCAATGAAACACTCACGTCTGGGAGTTCCGCCCTTATGTACCTGTGTACTCCGCTCGGCCCGCATGGGTTTTGCCCAGGCAGCGCGCCAAATTCAAACAGAGCGCGCATCGTTTGACGCCTGTGGCTCGGAAGGGAGGCGTTTCCAGGCACATGTTCATTTTATCAAAATATTTGTCTCGGCGTGTCCTGACGCCCCTTAGAATTATGTCTGAAAATTTTCAAACACCCAGTTTTTCAATCAATAATGCCATAACCTATAGCTGTAATAAATATGCTGAATAGTTTTAGAATAAAACTTTTGAGTGTATTTCGAATAACAACGTATGGAAACGACAAAAGTAACACACATTAAAAAAAATTGTTTTAAAATTTGTAAAATAATATTGTGTAGATCTTTAGGCTATTACAAAATTAATAAAATAAAATAACGAAACTTTATTATTTTTTAACTTTTCTTAGTATATTTCTTCAATTTTTTCTAAGAGAAATTGAAATTGTAGTATTATATAGTTGTATACAATATTATTTCGTTATGTTTTAAGACATTTATTTTGGCATATTGACTACTTTTGTGGTTTATATACCCAATTTTTCAAAAGAAGGTGCCCATTTTAATATATAAAACAATAGAGTTTATCAACTATGATAATTAGCCACATTAACATATCTTATAAATTTGTGTTCTTGATTTTGTGTGTTGGGAGTTTTCGCATTACTTGAACTTTCCGTAGCACTTCCCGGAAAACACAAGTAGTGAGTGGTTTTGGCGAAGTTAGCCTAATTTTAGTAATTATTTTATAATCATTATATATTTTATTTAGGCCTATATAATATTATATATAAATTTTATCTGTTTATTTGGAAATTTTTATTTTCAAGGTTTGTCCTCCTTCTGTACTCAATCGGGTCTATATATGTTACTCGCTTCCTCTTTAATGCAGAGAAACGTGAGCCTGCATCTAAACGGCATTTTCATGAACCGATTGCAGAGTTTTCCAAACGGGAACATTTTCTAAGATGTTACGCCTTGGCGACCCAAATAGCACCTCTTTGTACACTTTCCAGGACAAGAGTTGCGTTCAGGACAACCTGTTTTGGTTCCCACGCGCACGAAAATAACAACGCACTTGTTGGAGGCCGCGCGGATAGGAGAGGTATTTATCATTCCAGACTAATTTGTAGGGCTCGCAGCGTATAGCGGAAGTTTAACTTATATGGAAGGTCCGCTTGCGTAATAGTTTTCCCACCAAGGTTGTATGGTAATCGCGGATTATAATGNCCTCCTCATCGCCGCACCAAACGTTGTTGTAAACCTGATGGACAGGCATTCGCAAGTGCGTGCGTGCGTGCTGACCAGCCCATGACCTACTCCGACGAAGCATCGATAAACTTGTAGAGTAGAGAGAGAGAGAGAGGGGGGAAGGAGTGAAATAACACGTCTGGCGGCATTCTGCAGAACTAGTCCGCGAGGAAGATATCCTTGCCGTCAGGTATAGCGGCACGTGACACACTGGTGCTTCGGCGAAGGCCTGCCTGTGCAAACACCTGCCAGTCTCCGGCGTGCTGTGCGAGTGAACAAGAGTGACTTCTGCACAAAGCGAGAAGTTTTAGTCGACGAGTCAGATTTTCCTGAAATGTTTGTCAGTATATACACACCCATATACTTTTATAAGTCGCCTGTGGCGTATTCGAGTTCGTGAGGGATGGAGGTCTTGATATGAAAAAAAANACACCCATATACTTTTATAAGTCGCCTGTGGCGTATTCGAGTTCGTGAGGGATGGAGGTCTTGATATGAAAAAAAAACTAAATTTAATTTCTTAATTTATTTTCAAAGTCATAACCATACACTCAGTTATTATTGATAAAATAANAAAAAAAAACTAAATTTAATTTCTTAATTTATTTTCAAAGTCATAACCATACACTCAGTTATTATTGATAAAATAACAGTGCCTATTTCTACTATGATTACTTGATATTACTATCAATGAGCACAATATCAACCTATCACTCTCTATTATAATCGAAGTCCTATAGTAGCTACCGTCGCTTAATCTTAACTTATTTTTTAAAAAAATTTATCATTAAAATATTAATTGCCATACAATAACACCAATACGTACGCCCGCCACTCATGCATCTATTCCCACTTTCCCGCAGTCCAACCGGTCAGCCTTCTTAATCTCCCGATGCTCGCAGATCACACTCCGGTCACCGCGTCGTCGCTCGTCGATCCGATGGTTCCACGTACCTGGCGCCAATGGCAGTACACGGCTCCAGTCAGTCTCTCCACGCAGAGGCACGCCGCGGCTTGGCTGAGGTAACCTGCACTTCGGCTGTAGAGATACATCGCCTAGCATTCAGGCAACCCTACCTACATGCGTATATGGCATCCTGGTATGCACACTGCACATGCGAGGAAGGATGCCATTTTTAACGCTTACTGCAAACAGCATGTACCGCACCGAAGTTGCCTGTTTGTTTCTCGCGACAGTCGGTGTGTGATTCCCTGCAGGAAGTACTGCTCATTATTGTTTACGAGCCTGGAACTGTATCGCTACCNCGCGACAGTCGGTGTGTGATTCCCTGCAGGAAGTACTGCTCATTATTGTTTACGAGCCTGGAACTGTATCGCTACCGCCGATCGTTTTCGATGCGTTTTACACGAAAACGGAGGGTCCTGGGCAGTTGCAGAAAGAGGGCCATTTTTGTTATTTTGGTTATAATGCTCATGGAACCAGCATCAAGCGTTCATTTATTCTGACGGTAAAAAAGTGGTCTGGTATACGAAGGTGGCCATCCCTGTTATTTTTATAACGGTGGAAGGTATTAATGACAGATTACTCTTAGGTTGATGACCCCCAACAACATAAAACAATTTTCGGGGAACTGTAATTTAATTTCACTTAGTTTCCGATATTTTGTCAAATGTGCCATTTAAAAACTAATTTTAAGGGATTAAATTTATTTAATACTCAGTTTAGCTAGAAAGTGTTCCATGTATTCCCCGCTCGATTTTATAAAAGGATTCACCCAACAAATTTGTCGATATAATCACTCTCCTTCCTCTATATACATCCCAGAGCCCGATGGGAAACACTTGCTGGGATGTTCTTACGTGCCGAGTGTGTCGCTTGTCCCCTGATATGAGCGTAATCTCAACAGGTACTGAGAGTTACACTACTCTTGCAAATAACATGCAACTGGTATGAGAATTCCATAGGTAACAAGAACGAGAAGATAGCAATCGTAGCGGAAAGTAAACAAGAGATAAGATAAGCATTATGTATAGGTCACGGACTTGAAAAATTTCGCGCAGCTGTTATCTCCCAATGCTAAACTATGAACATGGCAGCGCACAGTAGATCTAGTGTACTATTGCTGCCATTAGTGTTGAGGTTATATTACAGCAAAATGAGAACCACTTAACCGATTTCGTTCAAACAAACTTTATTGTCATTTATGCATTATACTCAAGCTCTACATGACCAAGAACATGCAAATTTCCAATTGTACCAATTAACTTCCTATCAATCCATATTTAATCTCCAAGCTCGAACTTCATCTTCTTGCGGGAAAACAGAACAGGCGATGAATAAATGCTAATTACAGCAGTGTGATTAACACCACCTTCATGTACTAGCACAGTCTTCCAAAAAATTATACCATGTGAACTATAATGATGATAAGGATGATTATACATTGTGTTGCAAGGTCGTCAGTGTAGAAGAGAGTTATATTATTTTGACTTATATGTGCAGATTCGGTTTCCAAGGTATAACAGCTAAATCAGGAAGTGGACTTTTGGAGTTCTGTTTTTTCCATAAGCGCCATAATGCTGGTAACCCAACCTTTACGAGTTTGGCTTAAATTAATCCATGTGGTATAATTTGTTGGAAGACTTCTGTAATTAGTATTTATTCATGGTCTGTTTTGTTTTCCCGTATGAAGATGAAGTTATATCTTGGAGATGAAATATGGATTTATAGGAATTTGATTAGTACAATTGGAAATTTGCATGTTCTTGGTCATGTAGAGTAAGTGTATAATGCATAAATGGCAATAAAGTTTGTTTGAACGAAACCGGTTAAGTGGTTCTCATTTTGCTGTAACATAACCTCAACACTAATGCCAGCATTAGTACACTAGATAGACTGTGCGCTGCCGCGTTCAAAGATTTAGTCTTGATAGATAACAAATGCGCGAAATTGTTCATCTTTTTCACAGCTCTGTGTCTTAAAATATACCGGTTAGATACATATAAAAATACTCTGTGTTAAATACTTTCCATCAAAAAAATGACAGGGTCAGTGCTTTAAATCCCATATCACTCGCAGCACGACGAGAATACTAGAGGCCAGTTCATAACCTTGAGCGTAGCGGCGATGACAAACTTGATGTTCATGGCAGTTGCTTCCTTGCTTCCCTGCTTCAGACACGGAAAATAACTCCAGGTAGACGGCGCCGATGAAAGTGAAGTGGCTAGAATGCAAATGAGTGACGGAACTCACTGCTGGCGGGAAACGGGAGCACTCGAAAAAACCTTCACCGGCCAACAGCAACGTCTGCCACGTTTTCCACGTGAAAAAAAATTGGGAGCGAACCCGTTCCGCCTGAGGTGGAGTTGAGTTCAGAGATTTTGATTGGCTTTTGACAGCGAAGTCTTGAATGGGTGCCGGTGAGTGTGGAGTGAGGTGGAGATGAAGTACCGGCGGAATGCAAGGGCGAGGGAAACAGGGCAGGGGAGAGAAAACCCGCCTGCCAATAGCAACGTCCGCCACGTTTCCGGCATAATTAAGTCAGTGTGACCCCGCTGAGAATCGAACCCGGCACACCGTTCTGCTCTCCCCGTGAGAAAGATGAGTTTTCTGGCCACTACCCCATCGTGCCCTTCGATAAACGCCTGAACCCGGGAACAACGAAGACTTTTGTAGGAGAATATTTCTTTTAAGTTTTGCTTCTGAACTTTTTACCCTTTGAGCCGGGAGGCGAATCAGGGAACAGCTTACGTATTTTAATAGCATATGCTAACAGCACGCTCGCGACTTACCCAGCAGTGTATTCTTGAAGATCGTGGTCGAGGAATTAGCAAAATTGTTGAAGGCTGTTCACGGCAAAGTGAGCACTTTCGAAATCCCTGCTAACGATCTGCTGGTACGCACATTCCGTTTACTTTCGCCATACGTAAAATTAATATTTCACTTTATCTATGCGCCGGTCAAGCGAAACTGTGAAATTATTAGAAAAGTAATTGTTTTGCCATAATGCCAATTCATACACTTATGTTCATTAAAAATACATAAAGTAAAACAAATAAGTTCAGTATTCTCAAATGTTTTCCTACCACTTTTGATTCTGTGTTTGGACATTGAACTACTTTCTTTTCGTCGTTACCAATTTTAGAGGGTGCATGCCAGTAAGTGTGCCCGCTAAAATACATGCAGGCAGGGGCAGTGATATTTTTCAAAGGTTGATTACANAGGGTGCATGCCAGTAAGTGTGCCCGCTAAAATACATGCAGGCAGGGGCAGTGATATTTTTCAAAGGTTGATTACAAAAGAGCTCACTTTATCGTGAACAACATTTAGCAAATATTTTTTATCTGTGCATCTACTAAAATTTTTCTTAAGAGCGCCATCTGTATTGGCCGCCCAAACAGAACGCAGAGGTTCAGTCGTATGGCTGTCGTTTAAATACTGTTCAATATGTTTGAGCGGCGTCTGCTTACGAATAGCATTTAACATTTTTTTTCATGTCCGTAGCATAGTTTACGTTTCCTCTTTCCGTCTGGAATGTGCTTTTTTAATGTGAAAATCAACTTATTGGAATGTTCTACACCCATTTTTAAGTATGAAACTTCATGTTCAGGCTACTTACCAAAGCATGTAAACAAGAAGCACACATTTGTCTTTATTATTACATCATACAATTAGAGGGTCACTTCTGAAAGTCCGATGAGGTGAGTCGACGATAGAATGACTGCATACTAGTTCAGAGCCTTGCGCGTTAAGGCTATCAGTTGTAGTCCACCCACGATTTATGTTGTTTAGAAGCTCACAGATCATTGCACGGGGAAGTATTAACAATACTATGAACATCAGTTGAAGGTCTAGTGTATTCGGCCTCGGAATGTCATGCAACGATCTAGCTTAACTACTACGTCAAGTAATTATTTCGCGCCCAACTGAATAACTTACTGAGGATATCTCTATAACGATGAAACACACACCAATTTATTGGCTTCGTGTATTTTCATTGTTCACATTCTAAATGTTAACATAAATTAGGCGCTTCGACGCAAATTCGAAAGAGTACTATGAAACACAAGTTTGACCGTGTACAAAAAAACTTCGTAGCATCCAGGGCTTAAAATGTAAACTCGAGGAAACCATCACCACGGGATGCTGCAAATATGAAAACTGCTTAACTTTGTCACCAATAAATCTGTTCGAAAACGTGACAATATTGCTGAACTTCAATCATGAATAATGAAGNACTGCTTAACTTTGTCACCAATAAATCTGTTCGAAAACGTGACAATATTGCTGAACTTCAATCATGAATAATGAAGATATAACATACATTTAGTGGACTTACGACGCGAAATTTTGTCAGCTTTTAAAGGCCATGGAAGGTAAGTAAGTGAGGGACAAGTCTGCTCTGAAAAGTGACGGTACGAATACCGAAAAGATTGTACCTGACATCATAACAGGTTGTCATCATATACAGTGGCTCATTGAGAAAAAAAGTCGTGGTTTTGAAACTTATTCATCGTTTCGATAGTAATATTTAAAGAATACTTCAGTTCTAAATACCATTAAAAGAATTATTGTGTTTCGTATAAGTTTTCGTGCCTGTGATATTAATATTTCCACTTTAATTTGCTATTTATTTTGTGATTTATTAAAATTTAATCAACTAAATTTAAATAAATCACAATTAAAGATATGAAAACTGTATCAGTCGAAAGCGAATTAAAACATAGAATTGGTTGATTGGAAAGGGCTTATTAACGTCCCCTGTTGTTATGCCAGAAGGTTTATCAGGGGAAGGCTTACACACCATCATTTGACCTAACTTATACTATGACGCATTCCTTGACTAGGATTCGAACCCACAACCTCCCGCAACCCAGCAGACCGGTGGCGCATCAACCGACTGCGCCACGGAAGGTTGGATCAAAGACATAGAAGATATTTATGGATTTGGGTAAAAATGCCGCTAGGAAGTCCACCGAGTCAAGCACTGCCAGCATTGCACGTAACTAAAACTCCGAACACGTGGCTACAGCAACACAACGTCTCGGCAGATACCGCAAATGTTTGCTGGCACATGGCACTCCGCTCGTTAAATACGAGCCACGAACTCGCTTGTTCACGGAACGCACATATCCTTCCTGGCTTGGGGAAGTCCTGGCGGCATGCCTTCCTGGAAGCCGGGATTGTAGCTATCTCATTCTTCCAAGAAACGAGCCGAGAAACTATTTACCAACGAGTTTTTTTGTCTTGTCCGAAGGAAGGGTGAAATATCGAAGCCCCTCATCTTCCTCCATAAAATTACACATAATACGTACTTCATACATTTGCAAATCTTTGATTATTTTAAAACAATCATAGCACGTAGCTTCATCAATACTGCGCTGCCGTACGAAAGGATAGGCCAAAACTCTTGATGAAGTGTTTCCGATTAACATATCAGAAAAAGCGATACTTAATTGTTGATGCTTGCTCGAAAATTGAATTGTGCAAATGAAGATATTCTTGAAATAAGTGTATGATAGATGATCATATCGCTGTGAAGTACATTAGTCCCTTGAATATTTCTGTTTAGCTTAAGATGGCTTTCGTGTCTTGAAATTTGAGAAAATTACATTAATTTATTTGTGCCTAAAATAAATGTACTCTTGGCATGCCACTTTTTATTAAAATAGTGGGATTTGTTTTTAAAATTTGGAAATACAGAAGGACAGAGAACATGTAATAACTAATAAAACGAAGAGTTCTGTATTAATAGAAACGCATTTTGAGAATTCGGCTTCAAATAGGCACGAGATGACATGTCTTCTTTCTTTGCAGTTTGTACTCACAAACAAGCCATGGTCTTGCAACCAAACTAGTCCTCTTGTTTGTACGTTTTCTTTGTCTTGTGCCATCCTTTTCATTGAGTGAAGTTTCCTTCCTTCAGTCATCCATTTATTTATTTAGTTATTCAGTTTATCTTTTTTCTTGTTACGGTGCCGTATTGTACTTTTTTGACCTAGGTATCACTCCTCAAAATATCATCTGAGTCCAGTTTGTCTTCCGAAGTCTTTTATNGTATTGTACTTTTTTGACCTAGGTATCACTCCTCAAAATATCATCTGAGTCCAGTTTGTCTTCCGAAGTCTTTTATACCTACGTTGAAAGCTTTCATTCCTTCCTTCATTTTATAAGTACGTCCTCACTATTCAATCCATTTATCAAATTATCTAAGAACATTCTCCTTGATAGCCATTTTCTAGAAAGTACTGTAACTAGATTTACTTTATTTCTCAACAGCAAAGTCCGCGTGTCTGATCCAAATGAGTAAGGTATTTTCTACACGGAAATTAAGTAATATTTTCTTCAATTAAAAATCTTTTTCTGCTCCTGCGAATACCATTATTTCATGCCTTGCTGTAATATCCGAATTATAGTNTTCTTCAATTAAAAATCTTTTTCTGCTCCTGCGAATACCATTATTTCATGCCTTGCTGTAATATCCGAATTATAGTAGCGTAAGTAAGAATAATAATAATTCTTTACAGGAACGTTTTAGCTTGTAACTGTAGAGTAAGGGGAAAAGCGAGGGAAAAATAGATAGACTTGCAAATTTTGAAAGTCAAAGCTAACATAATAATACTTTACAAAATTCAAATTGTACATGAGGTTAAGTAACAAACACGAATTAATCTGTATTCCTTGGAGTATAGTGGCCACGATGACTGAGCGGTTAGACTGCTCGCCTCCCACCAAGGCGAACCGGGTTCAATTCCGGCCCCGGCTACTCCCGGATTTTCGCATGTGGGAATCGTGCCGGACGATGCCACTGGTCGGGCGGGTTTTCTCGGGGATATCCTGTTTCCCCCGCCCCTTAATTCCGGCGCTGCTTCATACTCACCTCACTTCACCCTCATCGGCTCTCAAGATCTCGTTGTTAAGGGCCGCCCAATTCTCTTCACTCACTCAATTTGACTATAACCACGATCCAGAGAACAAAGATGCAATGGTACAGTTTTACGTCGCATGCTTATTCGTATAAGAGTGTAAGACGACGGGACCTCAGAATTTAGTGGTGTTGGATAGCAAACTAGATATGTATAAAGTGAGTTATACTGAACTTTGAGAGCGGTTTGGCCTTCTCGTTCTCGCTACGTAAATGTACTTCTTAGCAAGCACGGCCAACGAAGACACAGATAAATTCTGTCTGAAGCAATTGGCACTCCCACGAAAAATACCGCTACAAGCGTCCGAGCGTAGCCACTTTAGTGAAGGCTCGAAATCGCAATAAAATAGAAGATCTTAATGTAATCTTATAGTTTGTTTACAAAATTATGAATTATTTTGCAGTTATCTTTTTTACAGTGCAGAATTACTCACCAAACTTCAGTCCTCACTGCAAATAGTAAACCACTTATAATATTTTATTGCGCTGGTAAGTTATATAATAAAATGAGTCCATCGAGCGAGGTGTCGTAGTGGTAACACACTCTATTCGCGTCTGGAAGGACCCATGTTCGATCCCCGGTCCGACTATCCAAATTGCTGGTTTACAGAGTTTCCTAAAATCACCCCAGGTAAATGTTGGGATGGTTTCTTAATACGTGCCCTGGCCTATTACTTCCTCGTTCCTGAACGTCTCCTTTTTCCCCCACCAGTGCCTTTTCGCTGTTCGGGGGGCCCTCGAAACACCAAATATTGTAAACACTCTAAACTAAATTGAGTGAACAATTGTTTCACTCTCTCGTGCACCTCCCACACTAATTCCGTCGTCAAGATTGATAACAGACGCCACAGAAATCGTTCGGGAGCTCCACGATATCTCCCCGTAGCTGTTCTGGCACAGGGGTCGCTGTATCCACTCTGCCAATAACTGCCGTAGCTCACCAGACACCACCATTGTTCACACTCTTTCGAAAAAATCCCTTCGACTATAAAGAGCATTATTTACACCTTCGCTAATTATTTCATGCACGCCCGGGTATAATTATCCAACATCGAGACGTTTCTCAATGTAGGGGGAGGGGCAATTCTCGACGTAANATCATGCACGCCCGGGTATAATTATCCAACATCGAGACGTTTCTCAATGTAGGGGGAGGGGCAATTCTCGACGTACTCAAGGGTATTATAGTCTATTCACGGTATCGTCACACTTTTCGAATCAAATCTTTCAAAAATCGCCCCATGTATGACGTGTTCGGTTCTTTCCTAAATATGTCTTTTGTCATATGCATTTTATACTTCTGTTAACATAAAAGTTACTTTTTTGGTTAAATCAAACTGTTATTTATATCTTATCTATCAATTATGATACCTCATTTATAAGTATATGAAAAAAAAGTGAGAAAATAGGTTTGTTGATAATTCCTAGTGAGACATACTTCTTAAAGAAAAATATTGTTACACTTTGGTGTGTTGTTTTCCAGACTCGGTTTAGCTTTGTTTGGACGGGGCGGAGGAATATCCTGGAAGTATATAACATTAGCAGGGCATCAAAAAAGTTGCAAGTAACCGTGAATGGACTATAGTCGCCGCGAGTTGTGTGAGCTGTCAGTCACAGGCGCACGCCAATAACGCCACTTCTCCCTTCCCCGCACCTTTGACACTTTATGATCCTATCAGTCGCACGAGTTCAGCGGCAGACGTTTCGCCCCGGGAAGGGGGCAAAAGACCGCCAACTCACAACAATTGCACAGCATGTCCCAATAAAATGTACTCGCCCATACTGTGGCTATAATTCAGTGCTGTTAATTGCTTGTGATGTCCTGACGTGACTCGCGTACTTTCGTTTGATTTGTGTGATTGTGCTCTACGTTAACATCGTTCTTTCCATCAGTGCACGTGTACCTTTGTTAATAAGCACAGCATTTCTTGCCATTTAACCGGTGAGTACATTTTATTGGGACACTCTGTATAACGCTTAAGATAACAAAAACCGGACAGTCTTCACTGCAGACACTTTGTCCAATATTTTTTTTTATTAAATTAAGCAAGATGAATCTATTAATTTCGCAAATGGAGTGCCAGTAACCACTGCCTGTCGCAAACGCGTAACATAACCTTGCCCACCCCAATAATTTAAAGAAATATGGAAGTTTTAAAATTTATGTGCATTGGAATCACAAAATTGCATTTTCCTGTAATGTGTGAAACAACGCAATTTTACACTAAGTCATTGTTTCAATATATGTTTTAACTTGATTAGGACATAAAGAACTGATACTTATGCTAGGGTTGATAATGTTATATTAACTACGAAAGGAAAATTACTTTTATTTCCGTTTTTTTAATATTTTAATTAAAATAATACAATTGAAAATAATTTCCATTTGTTAAATTTACTTTAATCGCTGTGTGTGCGCGTTCGCGTTTGAGCGAGCGTGTACGTATTTTTACATAAATAACTACACATCAATAGAGAAAGCTAGTTTTCTGTATAAACAGGTTACTATGGGTGCCTTAAAATAAGAAGTCTGGGAGCTGCTTGCCTGGGTGAAAGAGGAGTTGGGTAAACCGGGGTTCGAAGCCGGTTCTCAGCAGTGGGGTGCGCTTTGAGAAGATCACAACTCCCCCGTCACCCTTCTAATATACGTTGTATCAGGACGGGAGGGATGTCAGCTGATGAACCGCTGATGCCTCCAGACGTGCACATTCTTGCTCTGTGTGGAAATGCGCAGGGTTGAGCGATGGCGTGTTTCTTGTGCTCGCGGTAATCGTGAGTTCGTCGACGTTTTAATCGCTCGCTAGGGAATTATACTTTCTTCAGTTTCCTGTCTCCGCCTCAAGAGCGGCGAGGAAAAACTCTTTTTCTGCGGCCGTGGAAGTCCCAACCCATCCGCTGAACTAAAATTGCGTTATGATATTTTTTTTAAAATCTAATATGCACCCCCCCCCCTTCCCATTTGTTCCCTTTCCACAACGAAATCGGCATTTTTGTAAAAGTAAATTAATTTCAGACGATACAAAAAATAGAGCTTTCGAGATACCTTCCGTATTGGAATAAAATATTTCGTCAGAGTACTTCACTTAACTCGTTCGCAGATATGAGAACTTTTTTAATGCGAACCTTTGAAAACCTACTCTTAGCGGCATGTATTTGATGTTGGTAGTGAAATGATAGATGTAGCTACGTGTTTGAAGGTCTTTTTAAAATTATAAAGTCTAAGTAAGTGAGCAGTGTTATAGGGCTCTTGTTGTACACCGCATAGAGCAACAGCANATTTTTAAAATTATAAAGTCTAAGTAAGTGAGCAGTGTTATAGGGCTCTTGTTGTACACCGCATAGAGCAACAGCAACATGACTGTCTTCACTCTTAACTTGAAACAGTGAGAATTGAGCCAAATCAGTGAAAATAGGGAAATTTGAGCAACTGGTAGTCAGTGCCAGTTAACTAATTAATGTAGTAGCTTAATTTCACTGATTTATTTGTGATTCTCACTGAATGTCAAGACTTCCCACTGCTATAAGTCACTTGTTCCCAGTTAATTTACTTGATTCACCGGTCAGGGGTAGCTTATAAAATGACTTTCAGTGAATGTTATTTCACTGACTNTCCCAGTTAATTTACTTGATTCACCGGTCAGGGGTAGCTTATAAAATGACTTTCAGTGAATGTTATTTCACTGACTTATATTACTGATTCGGACTTAATAGTGTTGACTTTCCAGCCAGCGCGTGAGAGTGAAGAATTTTACTGATTGGCTCCTGTGGCAAACAATCCCTGTATACCTCTGCTGGNGTCCAGCCAGCGCGTGAGAGTGAAGAATTTTACTGATTGGCTCCTGTGGCAAACAATCCCTGTATACCTCTGCTGGCTGGCTGATGTTAAGCCCAATTATGTTAGACCACCTTGACTTACGACTTGGATAGTTTTCTGTATTGATTTTTGGGAAGTGGTTCCCAGGTTTTATTAAGATTGAATCCGCGAAAAACTGCAATAAACAGCAATATTTTCATCTTATTTGTTGCACGAGATAAACAGAAAATGTTCATACAGCAAGGAATACCACGAGTTAGCTCTGCGATTAAAAACTTATAGCACCCAGAACTGAGGTTTCAGTTGCCTTCGGCAGTATAGGGATATTATTCAAGACCTAGTAACCATTTGAAAATTACCAAGGTTTTGTGCTTGGTATTTAACCCGAACCCTGCTCAGAGCAAAAGACAATAACAACAGCTCTCAACGACACCACAAATACGGTCTTGGCGTTAGTAGACCCAAAAATAAAATCTTTTTTAACAGAGCTTTCAAAAGTCCTCAGTCAATCGCTATCAACATACCTCTAATAAGAGAAATTCAGTTTTGTTTCCAACATATTTTAACACAGTGTGTGAGTCCCGCATTTGAGTGAGCATGACACGACGCGATGGCCGCGAGTAAAAGCACTGATTAAATGGCCAATGACACGTAGCGAAATGTGAAAATTATGGCAAAGAGAAAGTGCGTAAAGAGAACACAGTCAAATGAAGTTGAAATTTAATCATACGTCAAAGTTTTTGGAAATACACGCCGAAATTACCCAGAGAGATAAATTTCTACAAAGTAAAGCTAACATTGTATCACATATTTTTTCACTTAAAACAAAAGCTGTACAACCCCTACACTAATGTATACTTGTTATGTGCTGACGCTTGCACTAGACGGCTCTGTGGGGGGTGACCCACCTCGAACATCCCCTCTCTTCAGGTAGACCCGCTCAATGCCCCGTCGCTCACCGGGGAATGATTGACAGTGGTGGCCTGGATGGCATCACAGCCCTCCCGCCTCCCCACTTGCTGTATAAGTCGATGTGTTCAGAGGATGCGCAAGAATATCCTGGGAACTAGGACCCTCAGCGCAACGCGTCATTTAGAGAAATTCCTGGGCGATGGCCTATGACCTTATAAATATTGCAGAGGTCCAAGGGTTGGCAGTCTTTCTGTGGAAATCAGTTGGCTGAGTGTGGGAATCAAGCGACGCGTGGTGCAGCGAAGGACATCGGCGAAGGGGGTGGATGACGACGGGAGATGGCGAGGTGACGGTGGACGAAGTGTTTGTGGTGTGAATGGACGAGAGGGCGTGATACCCGACGAGTGAAAGCTACTGTGCATTAGGGCGCTCCGAGAACTCTAGAACTTTGCGGACTGGTGGGACCTGGACTAAACTGATGTGGGACATAATGAACATGTACTACGGATTTTATTGTAAATATTGGAACTGTCAAATATGGACATATAGTTTATAAAATAATTGAAAATGTTTTGATTCACTGAGTATTGGGACTGATTTTTTATTACTTAATTACATTAATTTATTTGAGGTAGTTATATTGATTAAATTCAATAATTGTAATCAGCAAGCGATATATATTTATTATGAGATGTTGAATCGAGCGAATTTTATTTGCAGTTAATGGAAATAAAATTAGGAAATTATAATTAATTCTTTTATTTAATTAAGACCTCCATCCCTTAATGAACCTGGTTTAGCACACTGATTTTTTATAAATGGTTGCAACATGTATTTATAAATAAAACTGTGATGTGCAGCGGTTCTACGAGCCTTCAGTTGAAATTAAGTTAGATGGGTACGAAGTAACCCCAAATGACGGTTCATATAACAGAATTTGCAATTTAAGACTACTGTATTTTATTTTATTTATAACACGTGACGATTTTGTAAATTCTCAATTTGAGATCGTTAGCAAATGGCGAGTGAAACTGAGGACACATCACCTCTAGTCACCGTCATTTCCGAGCAACGGATTTACTCGCGAACACTATAAACGGAGAGACTTTGCCCTGCTACTGCGAAACATCCAGCGAATCGCGTAATAATTCACCTTGTGTCACACCTACGCGCTTTATTGAGGCACGCCAGTTCAGCGACTTGCTCGTAGATTCGATTGATGTTTGTGTGTATCCTTAATGCTACCTCACTTTTGTTCCCACATCACACAAGAAAAAACTCTAAGCTCTTTAATCGTACTGGACAATGNTCCTTAATGCTACCTCACTTTTGTTCCCACATCACACAAGAAAAAACTCTAAGCTCTTTAATCGTACTGGACAATGTCACTGGTCGGCGGGTTTTCTCGGGATCTTCCGTTCCCCCGCTCTTGCATTCCGTTCCTACTCCATACTCACCTCACTTCGCCCTCATCGGCTCTCGAGACCTGGATGTTAAGAGCCGCCCAAATGTCTCCACACACTCCACTGCAAACGTCTCTTAGAGGCCCGTACACCTGGCGCATGAACTGCAGAGTGCAGAGTTGCAGAGTGTTATNTCCTTAATGCTACCTCACTTTTGTTCCCACATCACACAAGAAAAAACTCTAAGCTCTTTAATCGTACTGGACAATGCCACTGGTCGGCGGGTTTTCTCGGGATCTTCCGTTCCCCCGCTCTTGCATTCCGTTCCTACTCCATACTCACCTCACTTCGCCCTCATCGGCTCTCGAGACCTGGATGTTAAGAGCCGCCCAAATGTCTCCACACTCTCCACTGCAAACGTCTCTTAGAGGCCCGTACACCTGGCGCATGAACTGCAGAGTGCAGAGTTGCAGAGTGTTATAAAAACACGTTTTTCCACGAAACTATTACATTCGCGTCCAATGTACTGATCCACGCAAAAAACATACACTCCAATCAAGGCCCTTTGAGTGCTCTCATCATGTCCAGCACATTGTAGAAACATAATTTCATAGCAATCCAACGTAGCAAAAAACGGCATTTTCAAAGCGCCGCCGTATCTTAAGATATATGCTTCTGATAAATGCAGATACAATCAAGGACCCTGAATAGGACCTGCCACAGACTGTCCACCAACATAAAAGATAGGGCCAAAGCTTAAAGTCCCATATGTAGACGTAGTGCGACGAGAACACTGCGCGCCATTTGATTGCCTTTTGCGTAGCGACGATGGCGCACTTGATACGAGTGGAAATGTCGCTCTTATCGCTCTGACGCTTCTCCGCGTCAGACCTGAGGTGTAACACTGGATAGGCCCTACAAGTTCTTATCAAGCTCTGACGACTACGTGTATACCAACACTGAAGGTACGTACAAACTTTAATAATCCGTAAAGTGAATTGAATTTTGCGCAAAGTAACGCATGTTAATGATTCCAGTCATATGTTTTAATTGGTACAGATATTTTTCATCGAAAAAGTAATATGGTATGCTATTTTTGGTTTATGAAGCTTGGTGCGGTAGTAAATACGTTTTGGTGGCACCCCTGCTTTTTGAAACTGCTTGTCCAGTTGCGTAGGTTTCGTGTCTTTGAACACTGTTCCTCCGTAATTTTCTCAAAGACGGTAAAAAAAGGCTGTCAAAAGTTTTTAATATGTTTGCTGTACAACAAATACACATATTTATGTATTTAACATGTATTCTCACTCATATGTTCGAAAATTACACGTGTAATAAGATTTAGAGTCCTTTGTTGCAAAAATTCTAACCCCAAATTAATTGAGAAAATCTTAAACGTCCCCAGAAAAAAACTTTTTTTACTCGTGACTTCTGAAATGTTTGACTTCAATTTTTCCGTATACATTTCACAAGTTTATTGCATCTTAAATGTTTAACAATCTTGCATAATCATGTATCTATCAATGCCACCCTGCAGAGGCAAAACTAATTTCCCCTTAAAAATATAAAAAAGAAAAAAGTTATATTATGAAAAAAAAATTGCTACGTAATACGTAAATATATATTCCTGCAAATAATTTTCTATGAGTCCTAAAAGCTTTAGTAACAGTCGGGTGAAAGATTACCTAATAGATTTTACGCTGCGTGGTTGGCAGTAAATAGTCGTTTACAGACCCAAATCTAGCTAGCAAATAAGAATCAAGGCCTAACCTGGGAGTGCCAATTGTTTCTCCTCCTTACATGCTCCTTGCCTTAGACGCGGAAAATAGCTCGAGATAGGCGGGCCCCTGTAATATGCAAACTATACGTACAACATGAGCTCGATATTGCAACCCAAGTTTCTTATGTGTCCGAGTGTACTCATCTGTTTACTTTTTTTATTTACCCAAGTACAGTTCGGCTATAGGCCGGTTTTCATCAAATACGCGTATAGTGAATACCATATTATAGCACCAGCATTGGGGGGAAAAATATATTGTTACAGTCGGCCACTCTGAACGTGCGAGGCACGGATGATTTATTGACGAGCGCGCGCTATCAGTTGCAACCGGAGACGCAGCGGCTTTTCACAAAGGAATGTTTACAAAGCGTGCCTGTTATGCCTATCAGGGCGCGTGCCGCTCCCAACCTTGGATTTCAGGGTGTCTTTGAGACATCTGAAGAATGCTCTGGATTACTGGCCTCGTTGCTCTAAGCTAGACAAGAGGTGTAGCCAACCCTCCAAGTCAAGGCCAGCGGCTATAAAAGGTGCGTTGGGCCTCCGAGCCTGCAGTTGTTGAATGGATGAGTTTCAGCAATAGACGACTAGCGATAAGAGAAGCGCACGGCGAGAGAAGTGACCAGCAGGAGGAAAATCGGTGACTGCGAGCATTCATAGCAGCGAAGAGTATGACTGCAGCCTGAACTATTGGACTGGATGCGTGAGTGAAAGACATTACAAATGATGACAACAGATATACCGAATACGTGTTAATGACGAGTGTGAGTTAACTGACAATAATCAAACAGAGACATTAAGAAGGACGTCAATTAGAGTTGAAGTAGAAATTTTATATTGTTCTCACTGAGAAATAATAATAGGTGATAGATAATTTAATGCTGTATATAATGTCTGTATGAATAAATTAAAAATAAAAATTAGTTCTTTTATTTTTATTAAGACCTTCATCCCTCATGAACTCAGATACACGCCGCAGGCATTCTTGTAACAATATTACATAACATTATTCAATAAGTTTATATAAACTAAAGTAATAAATATAATAGTATTACGAATGTGTGTAACATGTACACAGCATAATAACAACAGATTTGAAACAAATATATAAAATCATTGAGCTAATTTAAACTAGTGTGCTTAATCTACGAATATGACACAATCATTTTCAAATTATACTACTCTGTCACAATTTTGTTTTTTAGTGTATATTAGTGCAAAAAGCAGTACAGAAGAATTGAGTTTCTTAAGGTAAGATTTTATTTCTGGCAGCCAGCCATTCCACAATTTGCTCGGTAAGTACGTGAATGACATTTTATAGAAAATACTACTGTGTATGGGGACTCTTATTTTTGGTATTGTGACGAGTGAAATGTCCGTAGTTAGGTGTTAGCTATATTAACTTCGTAAGGTTACTTGTGCTGAACAATTTTATCCACCTGTATGGCAAGTTGAAGGAGTCTTTTGTTGTTTTCCATGGCCAACCAGCCAGAGCATTGCAAGTGTTCCGTTATGTGCCTAATTGTTAGTTAAATTACGTACCAGATTGTCTTCTCGGCCTTCTTAGACGCTAAGCTTATGCTATGTAGTGGCTGGCGACACAGTACAGTTCGTAATCGTTCCACGGACAGTCGTTCTCGCTTCGCACTCAGTGTTCAGAAGAAGGACACAGCTACAGGTGGTTGTATTTGCAGATCGGCGACGTCGGGGGAAAAGAACGAGCGTCAGTTGTGGTTATAGTATACATTCTCGTAGATATGGCTGGTATTGACGTCCTTGACCCCGTGATATGGCGTCCGTATACACCTAACGAGACTATTGGCTTTGGCGTGACTCGGAAGTTGCGTTTATTAACACGTTAGTCAGCAACGCGAGGGAACTTCGTCAACGATCTGCAAACGCTGATGGAGAGGTCTCGAGACCCGACGAAGGCGAAACGAGGTGGAAATGTAGCAGCGCAGGAATGCAAGGGCGGGAAAAAACGGGAGATCTCCGAGAAACCCCGCCAATCAGTTGTGTCGCCCGACATGATTCCTATACCTGCGAAAATCTGGGAGTGATCCCGTCGGTAATCGAACCCGGTTCATCTTGGGAGGCGAGTGCTCTAACCTGTGCGCCAACCACGGCCCTTGTAAATGTCGGCAAGACATTTCAGTATCGTCCAACTACTTTTTGATTGAATAGGAAGCTCGATGGTACTTGTTCAGGGTAGGATACGAAAGCGTGTATCCTTTCCTTCACTCGCAGAAAAGTGTAATTACGTTTTAATTTTGTTTTTAATGTTTTTGGGCCTATATCCTGAAATAAATTTTTCATTCACTGTCGACAAAATTATTGATAACTATAAGGGAATTATGTCCAGTTTTATATGAAAACTATTTTTCTTTTATTCTTCTGTAAAATCTGGTGAATACCACTTCAGTGTTCTAGAATTTTGTTTTAATGATTCAGGTTCAAGGAAATGTATTAACGTATACTTCATCACACTCTGGTTCTGATATGTTCCACTAGATAAAATATATGGTTGAATTTTCATACACAAAATAGATGGGTGTATCATTTTCGGGTTGTTCGATGTCAAGTTTTACAGTATTTTAACAATTTTATCAGTGAGGAAAACAGCAAGGTTGTATGAGCCTAAGGTCTGTTAAAACTGGGGCAAAAATCAGATAGATTTTTCGAACAATCAAACTTTTGTTTACTTACAGAGTTATAACAACAGAATTGTCTTTTGTTGCCTCACCTTCTGGAAACTACAGTATATCTGACTGAGTGTGTGTATACATATAATATTCTAGAGCAGAGAACAGAAGGCGCACATTTCTTGTACATTTTTAAAACGTAATATGCAATTGAAAAAGTACTGTAAAATTTTGGCAACGTTTTTTGCAATAATTATATTATGATGAGTCGTTTGGTAACAACAAGGTAAACTGCTTTAGTTTTTGTGTAACCTCATTGAACGTATAACGTAGATCTGNATATATATATATATATATATATATATATAATCTGGTATATCATACGCACTGTATGTATACGTTGCAATTAATTTTTTTAGTTTTCAAGCACTCTCTAAATTTTTTAAGCCCTTTAAAATAATGTTTAAATTGTTTATTAAGTACATTATATTCAGGACACAACGTCAGCCAAACAATATGGGTTAATGTGTTTCAGCACGACAGTTTTTCAATTTGCAATGAAAGTAGCTTGTTAACGAATTACTTGAAGAGTGAAAAATAACACTTTTGTATGTTTCTCAATAAAGATGACATATTTTACCATTTTTTATTATTCTGTATTAGGTAACGTCTGTTATTCAATTTGAAAAAAANCTCAATAAAGATGACATATTTTACCATTTTTTATTATTCTGTATTAGGTAACGTCTGTTATTCAATTTGAAAAAAATTTTTGTCCCTACTTTGCTTAGTATGTAATAAATTGCACCGTATTGTGTGTTAAAGTTTTCTATATACTAGACTTTTGTCTCGCTATTTGACTGCTTAAGCGGTTGGCAGCTCTTGGCAAAATATTTCAAGTAAAGTCTCCCGTCTACCTGGAGTTATTTTCCGCGCTTGTGGAGCGATAAGTGCGACACTGCCANAAATATTTCAA
This sequence comes from Clitarchus hookeri, assembly GCA_002778355.1. NCBI lineage: Eukaryota > Metazoa > Arthropoda > Insecta > Phasmatodea > Phasmatidae > Clitarchus > Clitarchus hookeri. The sequence goes on along the minus strand of NQII01007002.1, from coordinate 37,237 downwards.
GTAAAGTCTCCCGTCTACCTGGAGTTATTTTCCGCGCTTGTGGAGCGATAAGTGCGACACTGCCACGCGCATCAAGTGCGCCATCGCCGCTAAGCGCAAGGCCCTGAACTGGCGTGTAGTGTTCTCGTCGCACTGCGTGCACCTACGCGACTTTCAGCGGTGACCCTATTATTTAATTGGCGGAAAGTCTGTAGGAAGTTTCAATGCACTGGCCCTCGGGTAGTTTTGTGTGTATCCGACGCGTAAATTTCGATATACAACGCTTCGAGAGAGCCACTCTTAGCCATTTTGGAGAACTGGGAAATGGTGTTTCTGATGTGTGTGACGTCTTGAAAGCACTCATCGGCCGTCGTCTGAAGTGTGTGTTATTTTCGTACATAAGTACATCGGACGCACGTTTAATAGTTTCGCAGAAAACCGCGAATTACCAACACTGGTGCGACGCAGTTCAAGCGCCAGGTAGGCGGGGAGCCTTAAAAGTTCGTAGGCCCAAGATTTTTATTTTTTTTTTTCGCGTTCGTGGCACAGCGATAAGGGCGACAATAATACGGGGGCCCAGAGCCCCATCGCTCTTACGCGCACGGCGCTGAACCGGCGCGCAATGCTTCCGTCGTTACGCTTTCTCGTGTAAACTAGGTGCGTAACAGTTAGGTTTTACTGCACGCGATGGTAGTTCACAGATAAACTACGACTGTACTGTTTTCCTTTTCTCCTATCTATTAAGGAAACAGTGTAGGCGAGCTCT
>NQII01007002.1:24294-35374 GCA_002778355.1 Clitarchus hookeri | reverse complement strand
ACAGCATCACGACGGAAACACTGCAAGGCTTGCGCGTAGGAGCGATGAGGCGCCAGGGGTGCGTGTTAGTGTCGCCCTTATCGCTCCCTCGCTTCTTGACCTTGGATGCGCAGCTACAGTCACGGCTTCAGGAAACTCCACCGCAGAGCACCTCGCGATGAAACAGACGCTCATGCCGCCAACTCCAGCTGCACCCGCCACCAAAATGGCGTCGCCAGCGAGCGCGTGCACGTGGAGGTTAGCTACGCGAAGGTTGGTCTGGAACCAAGGACATGACGCGGGAATAGGAGCCCGGGCCCGCGATCAAGGCAACTACGTAGGCAGGATGATGTAACGGTGGTTCCCCATCGCCTTCCGACGGGGACGGATGAGACGAAGCGAGTTGAAAACGGAGCAGAGCCTGAATTAGGGGGNTGGTTCCCCATCGCCTTCCGACGGGGACGGATGAGACGAAGCGAGTTGAAAACGGAGCAGAGCCTGAATTAGGGGGCGCGGGGAAAACTGGAGATACCCGAGAAAACCCGCCGACCAGAGGCATCGTCTGGCGCGATTCCCACTCTCGAAAATCCGGGAGTGACCTTGCCGGGGATTGAACCCGGTTCGCCTTGGTGGGAGGCGAGCAGTCTAACCGCTTAGCCACCGCGGTCCCCACTAGTGAGCAACCTATCGCCAGTCAGAGTCTGGTGACTTTAGTGCCAGGCGTCCGCCGGCTAGTAGGGAATCTTCCGCAGCACGCGGCAGTCATGATCATGCGTGTGTAAACTTGCATTACATTCCGGAGTATCTGTGAGTGTGTATTTACACTAACAAATGTTCGTTAATTTTACATTTGTATGTGTGATTTGCTAAAACGAGAAGAGTATCGGTAATTTTAGACTAACGTTCCTAGGAATTCAAAGATAACTACGAGTATTTGCTTAANCTAAAACGAGAAGAGTATCGGTAATTTTAGACTAACGTTCCTAGGAATTCAAAGATAACTACGAGTATTTGCTTAACACATGCTATATAGCGGTAGGGAGTAGAACTACTTCAAACTCCATTTTAATGTTCAAAAGGAAAACTTAACTCCCTTTGATGGGAGAAAAATTTATCGAAAATCTTTTAGACTACCAAGTTACAAAACTGAGTAGAATAACGTGAAAATGGTAAAACTACACGTACATAGTATGNTAAATCTTTTAGACTACCAAGTTACAAAACTGAGTAGAATAACGTGAAAATGGTAAAACTACACGTACATAGTATGTGAATTAACATGATGCAATTGTAAAGGAACATATCCTGACTGTAAAATTGCTAAGTAAAACAGTGAAAAATGTACAGAGATTGTGCATTTACAATCACAGTGAATCTGCGATTTTACTTTTTTGTAAGTGGAAAAAGTCACATACACTGTGGGGAAATCACAATTGCAATGTCTGTGTAAATTTACTTGACGTGGAGAAGGAATACACAAATGTTGCAGTTTATTTTCTCCTACATAGTAATTGTAATTTGACACCATTCTACGTAAAATTAGTTGCACAATGTACCTACATGTTATTTTACTTACTTGTAGTATAAATTTACTTGAACGTCGAGTAAAAAACATAGATTATGTAGGTGTAAAATTACACCGACGTCAGTGGAGTCACTACTGCCACAAACAGGTGTAAAATTACACAATTTTTTTACAGTGATATTTTCTTGCCACTCGTTCAAAATTACAATTCCACGGGATTCAGAAATATTTGTGCAGTAATCAACTAGACTTGTTATACCACTGCCTGTAAATAATGTACACAAGTGTTTTTTTCTCTGCAGTTCAGTTTTCAAGGGGCGGCGGTGGCTGAGCGGTTAGACTGCTCGCCTCCCACCAAGGCGAACCGGGTTCAATCCCCGACCGGGTCACTCCCGNGGCTGAGCGGTTAGACTGCTCGCCTCCCACCAAGGCGAACCGGGTTCAATCCCCGACCGGGTCACTCCCGGATTTTTGCAAGTTGAAATATGTCGTGACGGACGACAACACTGGCCGGCGGGTTTTCTCCGGAATATCCCATTTCCCCCGCCCTTGCATTCCGGCGCTGCTCCATTCTCACCTCGTTTCAGCCTCGTCGGATCTCAAGACGGTGTTGTTAACAGCTGCCCAAATCTCTCAACTCTCAACTCGGTTTTCGTATGCGTGTAGAATGCGGTAAGTTTTTATATGTTCATGTATCACACAGTGTTGGAATGAGCGTGTTAAGTTCAAAATTGGGCGTGACCTTGTAGTGCGAGGATAACGGTTACTCGCTCCCCGAGGTCAAGCAAGCCGTTTTCGCCGACGTTCCCGGTCCATAAACTTTGGGCTCGGCGGCGTGCCTTTCTTGCAGCGAGCTGAGAGTCCTGCGGCGGCATGGCTAATTGTTTGCGGTTTTCCGTTGTCTTCCCAGCTGCGAGTTCCCCTCTCCCCCGCCGTGTTTCCCTCGGCACGGGTTCTCTCGCTCTTGGCGCAGCGACGTCCGCAAATGTTTGCACTGGTTCGTGTCCTCTCCTCTGGCGACGGCAGGGTCCCTAAGCGGCTTGCGGCGTCCTCACCGAGCGAGGACTCGGCTAATCTCCGTTCGCTGTCCGGCTGTAACGATCCTTTGCCTTCACCCCACTCGCCCATGTCCAACCAATGCACGGCAGGTCACAGCAGTTCAGGCCGTTTTCCAAATGCCACTTTTAGTTTACCAAACGTCATGTAATCATGTAACACGATTTAGTAAGAACAAAATGATTATGTATTTGGTAGTTTGCATAGTATTAAATATAGTTTTTAGTAAGTATCGAAACCTACTAAATACTAATTTACCAAGGGCCGCGGTAAGGTAGTGGTTAGACTACTCGCCTCCCGCCTTAGGGAAACGTATTCGCTTCCCGGCGGGCTCGCTCTCGGATTTTCGCATGTGGGATCCGTGCCAGACGATGTTCGGCAGGTTTTCTCGGGGATCTCCCGTTTTCCTCACCATTGCGTTCCGGCGCTGCTCCATGCTCACCTTGCTTCGGTGTTAAGAGCCGCCCAAATCTCTTCACTCACTAATTTACCAAATCCCAAATCGTCACCATATTTGTTTTAACCTGACGGGCAAAGAAAACTGCAGAGGTAGCTTCCTACCATACACATTCGTATTAATACTTTAAATTCACAAAAATTATGTATATATGTGCGTGTGTGTGTGTTTGTGTGTGTGTGTATGTGAAGAGATATCTGTGCGCACAAATTTAATACCCATGGCACGTTATGGATTGCAGTTCACTCGAATGTAAAGTAACCGAAATGATATTGTATACATGCGTTTTTATATATAGATATTTATTTATGTTATATTCTATTCGCGATGTCTTCGCGTTTTTATTACCAAACTGAATAATAACCGTTTTATGTATGGCGTGTTTCGTTGTATTCTAAGTATGTCGTGTGCCACATGCGTAAATAATTGTGCTAACATAAAGTTTTTAATTTTAAATTAGACGTTTACTTATACTTTATTATAACTATAGTTCATTTATAACTGATATGAATAAAAACAGGGAGAATATAGGCGTGTTGGTAATGCATAGTAAGAAATAGTTCTCACGCAAAATATTATTAAAACGTTGCGTTTACCCTTCGGTGTGATTTTATAGACTTAGTTAAGCTTTGTTTGTAAGAGGCGGAAAAATGACCTTAATGTAGAACTTTAGCAGAGCTTCAGAAAAGTTGGAAGTAACCTAGAATGGACTATAAGAGTCGTGAAAAAGACATGCTAAATAGTGTGTGTTATGCAATGCAGAGTTTCAAGCTACAACTTTGCTCGGCAGTCAGCATCATCCCGGTAAACAAAGTGACTATTGACGGAGTTACAATTGAACCTTACATAATTACTAATTACTAAATTTCGAAATTGTCAATCGGAAAACTGCCTAAGTATACAGAGGTGAAACAGTCATTTATACGCCAGCTAAATTGCGTAACTGTCCAGCAACATATCGGGGTTCTGTTCGCCGATCAGCGCCTGGTTAACTTAGTACAGTCCATTCACGGTTACTTCCAACTTTCCTGAAGACTTGCTAAAGGTCAGCTTTCAAGATATTCCTCCGCCTCATGCAAACAAAGAAAATTACACCAAATGGACAACGCACATGATTCGGGCACATTCATCTAAATAATATTTTGCATAATAACTGTTTCTTACTAGGCATTACCAACACACCTATTTTCTCCCGGTTTTTATTCGTATCGATTATAAATGAAATATTATAATTCAGAGACAAAATCTAAGTAAAAGTTCAATTTAACAAAAAAATAGGGCACTTTTATGTAAACACAAGTACAAAATGCTTTTAAGAAAAAACCAAACACGTCTTACATGGGGTGACTTTTCAAAGGTTCTAGTCAGAAAGTGGGAAGAAACCGCAAAAAGACTACTCGCCAGCTGGAATCCCAGCCATTAGGGGATCTTTCTCAGCGCTCATTAGCCACTCAGTTGCAAGGCCCGTTCCCAGTGCTTCGCGCAGCCAATCAGCGGATGGATACGCCCACAAACCCAAGAACACCATCCTATCTCGCTTCTGTATATATTAAACCCTTTCGTTCTCACATTGATTTATAATTTCTGGCGTTACAAGTCAGACATTTTTTATGCATACTGTATTTAAGCTGGCAAAGGACTTGTATGGTTAGTACAACCAATAATTTGTAGTATTTGTGCTTGGTGATCAGTGATATGAACCGATCACAACGAAGCGCAAGAGCATGATCTAGGAATCAACCCACAGGGAAGATCACTGGGCACGGACTTCGTAGAGTACAGTACCGATAAAATATATGCTTCCTGTGCAACACGTTGACGGTTGTCTACAATAGGCATGAAAGGATTAAATAGGACGTATACAAATATAAAACAATAAATGCAGGCAAGCAAATTTTGTGTTTTGCATTAAATTCTTTTTGGAATTATTAAAATGATAAATTTATTTCAAAGTGTGTTACAGCAAAGAAAGTGTGTTAAGAAACGCCATGGGAAATGTGTTGACAACACACTCTACGTTCTAGGCTGTAGAAATCCACAAACAATTTTTTTTTCTCTCAAACATGAGGTTATTAGCACTTGCGTCATTCTGTGAACATTCTTCATGCTACTCCACGTGACATGGCAAACACAATTTGGTAAATGAGAAGGACTGTAGGTAATAGCGGTGAAAATAAATAAAAACGCCCTTTCTTCAAATGTATATACGTACTCCGTTGGTTTTTATTCCACAGCTAAGAACATAACAAACTAATTCTGAACTCAAACGTCATTTTACAAACAGAGTTGTTCTGAAAGCGCCAATCCGCTGTTATTTCACGATTATTTCGCATCCTCGTCCACAGCTTGATGCACCTAGAGCTCGTAGTTTATGAAGTTCACGGTCCCATAACGATGAAACGAAAATTGCCCTTTTTTTTTTTTTTGCCAACTGCCGTGCTTGATGTCGGAGGCCTAGGATAAAAAAAGAATATCGTGCTTCATTAATCATCCGTCACTGGTCTTGTCTCTATCTTTATCACTTCACACTTGAAGAAACTCAATGTACAACTAAATGGGTATTCATGCGCCAACGGAACAGCCGTTCGCAGAGATTAAGTGCTACAAGTAATTTACGAAACAACGCCATAAATTTGAAAAATTTTAAAAAATTTAAAAAAAAACCAGTATGACGGAGTCGTATGTGCCAGCTTCTATACCTGACATTCAAGCTTCAACTGCTTCAACAAGTATTATTTTTCGAGTCCATTGTCAGCGCGTAATAATTGCCGTAGGTTCCTGCAGTCTTCCCTCCACGAAGCGCGACNTTAAGAGCCGCCCAAATCTCTTCACTCACTAATTTACCAAATCCCAAATCGTCACCATATTTGTTTTAACCTGACGCGCAAAGAAAACTGCAGAGGTAGCTTCCTACCATATACATTCGTATTAATACTTTAAATTCACAAAAATTATGTTTATATGTGCGTGTGTGTGTGTTTGTGTGTGTGTGTTTGTGTGTGTGTATGTGAAGAGATATCTGTGCGCACAAATTTAATACCCATGGCACGTTATGGATTGTAGTTCACTCGAATGTAAAGTAACCGAAATGATATTGTATACATGCGTTTTTATATATAGATATTTATTTATGTTATATTCTATTCGCGATGTCTTCGCGTTTTTATTACCAAACTGAATAATAACCGTTTTATGTATGGCGTGTTTCGTTGTATTCTAAGTATGTCGTGTGCCACGTGCGTAAATACTTGTGCTAACATAAAGTATTTTATTTTAAATTAGACGTTTACTTATATTGTATTATTACTATAGTTCATTTATAACTAATATGAATAAAAACAGGGAGAATATAGGCGTGTTGGTAATGCATAGTAAGAAATAGTTCTCACGCAAAATATTATTAAAACGTTGCGTTATCCCTTTGGTGTGATTTTATAGACTTAGTTAAGCTTTGTTTGTATGAGGTGGAAAAATGGCCTTAAAGTAGAACTTTAGCAGAGCTTCAGAAAAGTTGGAAGTAACCTAGAATGGACTATAAGAGTCGTGAAAAAGACATGCTAAATAGTGTGTTTTATGCAATGCAGAGTTTCAAGCTACAACTTTGCTCGGCAGACAGTATCATCCCGGTAAAAAAGTGACTATTGACGGAGTTACAATTGAACCTTACATAATTACTAATTACTAAATTTCGAAATTGTCAATCGGAAAACTGCTTACGTATACAGAGGTGAAACAGTCGTTTATACGCTAGCTAAATTGCGTAACTTTCCAGCAACATATCGGGGGTCTGTTCGCCGATCAGTGCCTGGTTAACTTAGTACAGTCCATTCACGGTTACTTCCAACTTTCCTGAAGACTTTCTAAAGGTCAGCTTTCAAGATATTCCTCCGCCTCATGCAAACAAAGAAAATTACACCAAAGGGACAACGCACATGATTCGGGCACATTCATTTAAATAATATTTTGCATAATAACAGTTTCTTACTAGGCATTACCAACACACCTATTTTCTCCCGGTTTTTATTCGTGTCGATTATAAATGAAATATTATAATTCAGAGACAAAATCTAAGTAAAAGTTCAATTTAACAAAAAATAGGGCACTTTTATGTAAACACAAGTACAAAATGCTTTTACGAAACAACCAAACACGTCTTACATGGGGCGACTTTTCAAAGGTTCTAGTCAGAAAGTGGGAAGAAACCGCAAAAAGACTACTCGCCAGCTGGAATCCCAGCCATTAGGGGATCTTTCTCAGCGCTCATTAGCCACTCAGTTGCAAGGCCCGTTCCCAGTGCTTCGCGCAGCCAATCAGCGGATGGATACGCCCACAAAGCAAAGAACACCATCCTATCTCGCTTCTGTATATATTAAACCCTTTCATTCTCACATTGATTTATAATTTCTGGCGTTACAAGTCAGACATTTTTTATGCATACTGTACTTAAGCTGGCAAAGGGCTTGTATGGTTAGCACAACCAATAATTTGTAGTATTTGTGCTTGGTGATCAGTGATATGAACCGATCACAACGAAGCGCAAGAGCATGATCTAGGAATCAACCCACAGGGAAGATCACTGGGCACGGACTTCATAGAGTACAGAACCGATAAAATATATACTTCCTGTGCAACACGTTGAGGATTGTCTACAATAGGCATGAAAGGATTAAATAGGACGTATACAAATATAAAACAAAAAATGCAGGCAAGCAAATTTTGTGTTTTGCATTAAATTCTTTTTGGAATTACTACAATGATAAATTTATTTCATTGCAACAGCAAAGAAAGTGTGTTAAGAAACGCCATGGGAAATGTGTTGACAACACACTCTACGTTCTAGGCTGTAGAAATCCACAAACAATTTTTTTTTCTCTCAAACATGAGGTTATTAGCACTTGCGTCATTCTGTGAACATTCTTCATGCTACTCCACGTGACATGGCAAACACAATTTGGTAAATGAGAAGGACTGTAGGTAATAGCGGTGAAAATAAAGAAAAACTCCTTTTCTTCAAATGTATACATACTCCGTTGGTTTTTATTCCGCAGCCAAGAACATAACAAACTAATTCTGAACTCAAACGTCATTTTACAAACAGAGTTGTTCTGAAAGCGCCATTCCGCTGTTATTTCACGATTATTTTCGCATCCTCGTCCACATCTTGATGCACCTAGAGCTCGTAGTTTATGAAGTTCACGGTCCCATAACGATGAAACGAAAATTGCCCTTTTTTTTTTTTTTTTTTNGATGTCGGAGGCCTAGGATAAAAAAAGAATATCGTGCTTCATTAATCATCCGTCACTGGTCTTGTCTCTATCTTTATCACTTCACACTTGAAGAAACTCAATGTACAACTAAATGGGTATTCATGCGCCAACGGAACAGCCGTTCGCAGAGATTAAGTGCTACAAGTAATTTACAAAACGCCATAAATTTGAAAAATTTTTAAAAATTAAAAAAAAAACCAGTATGACGGAGTCGTATGTGCCAGCTTCTACACATGACATTCAAGCTTCAACTGCTTCAACAAGCATTATTTTTCGAGTCCATTGTCAGCGCGTAATAATTGCCGTAGGTTCCTGCAGTCTTCCCTCCACGAAGCGCGACAAGCTCGGACGCGGAGATGATTTACGCATCTCGGTTCCATTCAGGCAGCTGATAAACGTGATTTACGCACTGTCACGCTGGCCTTCGGTGCCGTCTGTCTGATTTACGACGCGTCCCGCGGGTTAAGTATGCGCGCGCAGGGCCCAGCGCCCCGATGCAACAGTGAATACCAGGTCGAAGTTTACTGGCGAGTTTCTTACCTCTCGCGGAGAAACGCTTGCTTGGAGCCATTTCCGCACGTTCGAGGACAGAGAATCGCGGGGACGATAAGGACTACGCTGCCACGCACATCAAGTACGTCACCGCTGCTAAGACCAAGTTTCTCAACTGGTGACTGGTGGCAATTTCTGGTAAGGGGCGTAAATTTCTTGGCAGTATATCTCGTGGCTCCGATGTGCTAGCGCGCCAAACGAAAGATCTCGTCTAGAATAAATATTGCCCTTTGAAGCAGACGTGTTCGCGTAGAACACGCGACCATGTCGGGGCCGCGGTGGTGTAGTGGTTACACTACTCGCCACCCACCAAGGCGAACCGCGTTCGCTTGCCGGCGGGGGTCGACCCCATATTTTCGCATGTTGTAATCGTGTCAGGCGATGCCGCGGGTTTTCTCGGGGATCTCCCGTTTCCCTCGTCCTTGCATTCCGGCTCTGCTCCATACTCACATCGCTTCACCCTCATCGGCTATCAGCCGCCCAAGACTCGCTCACGGCGATGTCTTCGACACAGTTACACCCAGATATTTTTTTTTGCTAAAATCCTTGCCCGGGAAACGTGCAGTTAGCAACTGTCTACCCATACCAGGAGATCGCGTGCTGTGCTTCGAAATAAACAAGGTGGCAGCTTGCGCGATGACAACCGTGGAAGGGGCGGTACGGTATCATCGCCGTTAAGGTCTCGGAGAGAAAAAAAAATCTCCCGAAGACTCTCCGTTCTTCGCGAGGTAGTTGAGCTCGTAATCTTTCCGGAAATCCGATGTAGCCAATATCCTCGTCCCCTCCTTCTCGTTTTTCTGCTGAGCTCATCTCGACTGCAACAGAGCCAAGGGGAGGGACAAACGACAAAGAGAGGAGAGTAAAGATCCGAGGGAAAAAAATATCGCGATGCAGTAAGAATGATCAGTATCCAGGCGGAGTAGAAATGGAGCGCTGGAAGCCGTGAAATCTTTCCCGCGAGCATCAGCGAAATTCGAGCATTTGTCTTGCCCCGAAGTGACATGTCGGCGAAATTACCACCGCCGCGAGCGAACTAATACAATTTTAATACACTAGTGGAAAGTATAGTTGAAAAATATTGATATATCGAAATGATGATATTATATCAACGATATATCGATATAAATCATCGACGATATATTTCAACGATATATGATCGAAATCAATATTTTTTTTGCAGGTATCGGGAAACACGTTTTTAAAATGCTCTTTTAATAAGATCTGTTTGCAATACAAAATTTGAATTNTTTTTTGCAGGTATCGGGAAACACGTTTTTAAAATGCTCTTTTAATAAGATCTGTTTGCAATACAAAATTTGAATTTAAAAAAAAACTATTTTTACTTTGGCAACATGCACAAAAATATTTACCACATCCTTATGCAATGCCTCGTGTCCTCAGTATGTAATTATATTCCAATCAATTTTACATTTGTCAATTCCTTTAATACAAAAATATCGGATTCTAATGTAACGAAAATCGATANTATATTCCAATCAATTTTACATTTGTCAATTCCTTTAATACAAAAATATCGGATTCTAATGTAACGAAAATCGATATTTTTCTTGTGTTATATCGTTTTGTAAAACAAAACTTTTATAAATAACCAATATAAATAATATCAATATATTTTCACGATATCAACATCCTTTCTAGCAGAATAAACTATTCCGTCGTCAGTCTGTACACGGACATAGGCGTGGGTAGCCGTCATCAATAGTGTGTGCAGAAAATTAAAGAATCGCAGTTGGCCAAATAAAAGTGGGGTCCGGGGATTTTCTCTAGGTAATTTTTTGATCCTAAGGTTTAAATGAGTGATAATTACGCTAAGTAGTGCCAAAATAGGAAATTATGGGAATACCACGTTCTGTGTCAATTTCTAAAATATTTATGGAAATATCGATTGTCGAAGACTAATTTGTATATATTTGAAAAGCGAAATTAATCAAATCAGTGGTGGTTCTAGAAACCCATTAATGATGGCGCTACTAGAGGGGTGAGCTCTGTACAATGAGTTCAACCCATATGTTTACCAGTAATTATAAGTTTTAATGCTTCATATAAATGTCAGCAGTAAGTTGCAAAGCTATCGAAATGCTTTTCAAGGTTTCCTCGTACTTAGTGTGTGTTTTAATACTTAATTACTAACGATGTACTATTTCAGGAATAATCTATTTTTATCCCGTGTAAAATAAAGATTTAAGAGAAGGTATCAATCCTCCATAACCCCCCCCCCCCCCC
>NQII01007002.1:0-21720 GCA_002778355.1 Clitarchus hookeri | reverse complement strand
CCCTACCGGCGGAAATTTTCCCTATGCCAAACACTCTTATAAGAACACTCGTTTTGTTCCTAACCTGAGCAGAATTAACCTTGGTCGGGAGAATACACAAAGTTCATACAAGTAGATCTTAAGCAGGACTTTCAAAAGTTCTCTGTTTATTGTGTATAAGGGGCTCTGTTCCGGGACGGCGCATCGACATAGAGCAGTTAATTATACAGAGGTTAAATTACGTGGCNTCCATGTGTACAATATTTTCTCTGTTTTCTACGTTTAAAAACCAAATAACTGCAATAAACATAAATCAAATATAAAATAACTACTTAACTACGTAAAATCTTTCTCTTTTATTATTCATGTGGATTAAGATATACATTAAAGGTGACCTCTTTGGAACACTGCGTCCCTACCGGCGGAAATTTTCCCTATGCCAAACACTCTTATAAGAACACTCGTTTTGTTCCTAACCTGAGCAGAATTAACCTTGGTCGGGAGAATACACAAAGTTCATATAAGTAGATCTTAAGCAGGACTTTCAAAAGTTCTCTGTTTATAGTGTATAAGGGGCTCTGTTCCGGGACGGCGCATCGACATAGAGCAGTTAATTATACAGAGGTTAAATTACGTGGCGGTACAATTTGTGTGGGTGTACCCAATCGCCGAATGGCTGCGAGAGGTTCTGGGAACGGGCTTTGTGTCTAATTGGCTACTGCATGCTGGTGAAGATTTCCTATTGGCTGGGGTGCAGCCCGGGTAGCCAGTTATAGCCTGTTTCATGAACGAGTGCACTTTTCTGACTGTTGTTCCCTTCGATATAATGGTGTCTCCCCCTGCAACGGATGCTATTTACATAAGCACACTAAGCTGACTGTCGACCTGCCCAGTGTGCCAATAGAAAATATTCTGCCGTGGAAATAACTGCACACAAGACTGCTTTCAGAACTGTCGGAAAAGTGCAATCAGTCGAGAGACAGACTATAAAGCAGACGCTGTTTTGCGAGCGGCGCGGCGTTCCGACATGTTGCTGTCCAGTGGCGCCATTTTGCAGGCGTGTGCTGCTGTAGTGCGCGGTGAAAGCGGCTCTTTTCACTTCTGTCTTCTCTCGTGCTCTGTGTCGGGAGGCGGTGGTCAGTTAACCACCAACGTAGTTTGTTGATCGGGTGCGCATGTCTTCCGGGCCAGCAGCTGTATTCTGTAACTCGTTACCCTCGAAACGAGTTATTTCTGTAGAACTGTAAAAAAACGAACTCCGTGGCATGTAACGACGGCTGCGTATCTCGGATGCTATTCTGCAACGTGAACAAGGGAGCACCGAAAAAAGATACAGCTAAAAATAAAGTCGTAAAGTAAATGTTACATTAACGAGCATTTATTTTTGGACTTATTTGTGATTTAAAAAGAAAATAAAATGCACGAGTAGAACGTCTAAAATACTGTACAATGTTTTGATGTGCGCTTTAGAATTTTCTGAGTCAACGTGGCAAATCCAGAAATTATTCACCGGAATACACGTATTTATAAGGGAAGTAAGAAAGGAAGACAGTTTGACTGCTCCGCATTTAAAAAGTAATTTTAAAAAAACTCATCAAATTTAAGTATTATAGAAATAACTGCCTCTTCTCGCAAGTTGTTGTCGTAGCGTGCCCTGCCCTCGTAGCTCAGGGACAGAGTGGCCGACCTGTAGTCGGAGGGTAGGGGGTTCGCGCCCCGATGTTCCTCCGCGGCAGATCTTCAGCTCGCGTGTCGCGCGCATGCGTGCTGTGGATCTGTCATCTATGAATCTGTCATCGTCTGTGGTGACCGGCGAAGGCCAGGCTAATTGTCACCGCTTCTCCTGTTGGAGATTCGCAAGTTTTTAAACAAATTTTATTTTCGAATTGTTTTAATAATTTTACGACACTAATCGAAACAATATAATTATTTTAACGTGTTGTGAAGTTAATATTTTAAATATGAATTTTAATGGAAAGGTTTAAGCGTTGCCTTAGTGGTGTGGTTTATAAATTAATTAAATATAAAAGATAATAATCATATAAGATTTTGAGAATAATAAATAATAAAAGATAGTAGCTAAAAAGGAGACCCGGAAGGCCTAATGGCTAAGTGGGTTGCAAGAGTATTCACTCTATTATGTGGATCATTCATAAAGTCGTTCTACTTCAGCAAAATAAACACGCGCTGTGAAACGTCAAACGTCACCACACGCTATGTCCAACGGCTAATGTTATCGGTCAATGAAGTCGATAGAGTCAACTTAAAAAAAAAAAAATTGCGTAGTTGGCCGAGGCATGGTGCAAAATCCTTATGCTGTGAAGTTTTTGTCTTTCACGTTCAAATCTCGACCACTCCAATTTTTTTTTTTTTTAAGTTATATAAAATAATATTTTAATATATATTAAAACATGAATCGTATGAAAATAAAGTATTTGATTAATTTTCGCAGTCAAGTTTGGAACGAAATGACAGCTATTGTTGGGGCAGTACTAATTTTTCTTTGCAGCAATTACAGTTATCACTTAAATAGAACACCATGTATTAAACAAAACAATTTTAAGGAATGCACTTAGCATACCTATAATTTTTGTATATCTAATACCCATAACGTCGATCTAGGTGCATACGTTTAAAATAACAATTGTGGTTTTATTCGCATTCGTAATATTGTTGCATTAAAATATATTAATTAGAATTTTATGTTAAAATATTAGTGAAATAAAAAACTAATAACAATTTTTTGTAGGTGGGTGGGATTAAACCTGCGAACCTAAAATTGTACCAGGCCATGAGCACGTGGAGCTATCACACTAAACACTATCCTTCCGCAACAATAAAAGTATACCATTTGCCTAATAGTATAAATATTATAATAGTAACGTAAGCGTAAAATTATCGCCATTTCAAATTATTCTATTTTTTTTGGGAAATAGATTAGCATTCTGTGCATACGAAACTGCTTTAAAGGGCGTAAGAGATGGCTTAAGTCTCAAATTGAACATCTTTTGTGCTTTGGAATTTAATTCATCTGTTTTCAGCTTACAAGGTTAAAGTTGTTCCCGAATACCCGTCATTTTACACAGTTACGCGAATCACACTCAACATTTATAGTCGACTACGACTGTTTTAAGTGAAGCTTATTTCACTGGTTTTCACTAATTTGGCTCAATTTACCCCAGTTTTTATTTGGCGTGTAGGATAATTGTCCAACATACTACTGCTTATTTATGGACTTCAGCAATACGAATCTAATCGGAAGGTACCGAGGGGTATCGTACCCCTCGTTGCGATAGCGAGATTTCTCGGTTCCCCACAGCTTAGTTAACGAGGATTTTCGGTACTGTGCCAACATTTGTAGGATAACAGATGTTACAAAATCGCTCTTCAGTGACACAAACGATACTTATCGTTAACAGAATTTACCAACGGCTATATCACAGCTGACGAGTTACAGAATACAGCTGTATGACGTTAAATAACTCTGCGCGTGCGACGAGGAGAGAGTTATTAAGCCGTGGGTTATTTTTACTATNACCGCAACCCTTTCACTTCGGGGGCACCCTGAGATAGACCACATCTTCCCTTACCACCCTCCCTTTTTTCACCAGGGACCCTTTCTCGCGTCATCGTCTACCGCCTGGGTATCCGGGATTAACTTCCTTTGGAGAGAGCGAGAATGTTTCGGAAAACAGTGGTAGTTCGCCAGAGTCCAGAGTCCATGGCAGGGAAGGATGGATAGAGAGTTAGAGTCTGCGATGGAAGGCGCTAGGAATTCGGCAAGGATAAGCTCTTTTCGTTAACCTTGTCCCCTTCCCCCCTCGCCGTCGTGTTCTGCGGCAGATACCAGGGACTACTTGAGACCTTCCGGGAACGCCAGTCTCGAAAACAGATCCAGGGCTTCCTCTGAGGAGCGCGCTTACAAGATGCTTATCGATCTTCGGCTTGTGCCGTGATCCCGATATTTCCCTTACGTCTGCGTTTTTTTTTTTAATTCTTCCCACAGAATATTGTCAGTTATTAAAAAATAGCTGAAATAAAAAAATGTTGAGTGAGTGAAGAGGTTTTGAGAGCCGATGAGGGTGAAGCGAGGCGAGTATGGAGCAGCGCCGGAATGCAAGGGCGGGGGAAACGGGAGATCCCCGAGGAAACCCGCCGACCAGCGACATCGTCCGGCACGATCCCCACATGCGAAATTCCGGGAGCGACCCCACATTCCCGGTTCGCCTAGGTGGCGGGCGAGTCGTCTATCCACTACACCACCATAGCCCCCGCATTAACAATGTTATTTTGCTTCCATTGAAGAGTTCAATAATTTTTGAAGGAAAAATTTTGCAGAACTCTGGAAAATAACACATATCCGTTTCAAAATTAGAGTGGGTCCGATGGAAGAATTTGTAGATGGAAGGAACAGGTACTATTATTTTCATCGGTGTATACTGTCGGTTCAAAGATACCAAGCGTCAAATCGACATATTACAATGAAAACGGCATTACTACGAGATCGAGACACATTTGTTTTATGGCTCTGATACAAATTCCGATATCTCTAGATGTCTGCTGCACTAAATTTGTCTTGAGACGTTACCTTTTTTTAGCGTATAACTAGTGAATTATATTATTTACAATTTACATTAAAATGTTTTTTTTTTTTTGAGAGTGAATAAAAGAAAACTGCTTTGTAGCATTATCATTTAGTATTAACATGTTAAAGTTTTTAGCATTTTACTAACGCGTTATATTTGTTACGGATCACGTTAAAATTGTTTTTGAGCAGAAATAAATTAAAGCTGCGTTGTTACATTACCATTGAGTTATTTTGTGGTAATTTATGTAAAATGTACGTTAACAAAATTTTTTAAGAGTATATTTACATTAATATTTTGTTTTGTATGAAATCATCAGTTACTTTTAACTATGCTTATTTTAAATAAAACAGCATACTTAAAGTTACTTTCTTACAGAAGAGTGGTATTTCTTCTAAAATTAGGATAGTTGCTATAGTGTACAGTAGACTGTAAAGTTTAGATCGCTGCCAAAGCAGTGCGTGCTATTCTCGAGGCTCTAGTAAAAATTGTTTAAATTTAGAAGTAAGCATTTTCTAACATTACAAGAAAATTTCAAACCCGTTGTACGTTATTTTTTTTTCTTTTTGGAAAACTGGATTATTTATAATCAATAAATATTTTGACACAAATATAATTGGGCAGTTTTTTTCTATGAGGTAGACCTTATTTTTCAAATTTTGCACAATTTACTTGCTAATATATGGCGACCTTCACAAACCATCGCGCCGAGATGCTGTATGTTCGAGGCTTAGTGTAGATAAGTATAGGTTGTTCACTGTTAACTTGGCAGTTTTGAAATCAACTTTTGAAAAATGTCGCTGCCTCCACCTGCACATATTTTGACGAGCACACTGACTGGCATGTGCCCACATAAGTTGGAAACGACGCAAGGAAAGTAGTGCAATACCATAACGTGGAATTAAAGGCGTTTGATAAACATTCGTGAATACTGAAACAGTTTGTTTTGCTTAGCGTTGTTTTTAAAACATGCAAATGCAAGAATCGGCACGTTTGCAAAACATGTACTTTTCAAATAATTTCACAGTTTCACTTGACCGACGTATGAATTAAGTGATGAGGCACATGGCAATATATAATAGAAGAATACACAATGTGCATACAGGAAGACCTTAAGCAAGGCTTTCAATACGCGCAGTTTCCGGTGAAGAGCATAAAATGCATTTTAAGATTACGCTTGACTATAGCTCGAGACAAGCTACTTTTAAAATGTCTTTGTCCTTGAAAAATATATTTCGCACGATGTAGATACATTGGTTTACTAGTTTAAGGGGCCTCCCTAATCATCACATGTGTCTTATTGCAAGCATTTGCATCCATTTTAACTTTTAAAAAAATGACGTATTTCAATGTAAAAAATTTTTTCACGATATAAATTAAAGTCGATATTTTGTTGCCCATTCATAATTTTCGTTATTGAAAAGTGTGAAAGTCAGCAAAAATCGCTATANAATTAAAGTCGATATTTTGTTGCCCATTCATAATTTTCGTTATTGAAAAGTGTGAAAGTCAGCAAAAATCGCTATAAGCAGCCCTCTGTTTACTATATTTATTCTTCTCTGAAAGAGTGGTTTAAACTATAGCAACAATGCCGTTAACTTTTCTGGACAGAACGCTGTATTAAAACTCTACAGTCGCCGCTTAAAATTCTGAGGAAACAGAACACTCGCCGAACGTTTTAATGCTACTTCCCATCGCCATCTCAATGCTTCCTTATGACCAAATATGACCTTGATGAACTAAATATTGTTTACTAGCGATTCCCCTTAAAAGGGATTTGCAAAAACACTACAGCCAAGCAACAATAATATTCCTGACTAAAATTTTTTATTTTCTTCTTATAACCACTCAAATGAACACGATTGATTGTAAATCATTTTACACAGTATATGACATTTGATTGGGACATATTCAATCCAGCACCTCATTTTCTGATGACCAGCCAATAACGAACTTCGTAGCANATATGACATTTGATTGGGACATATTCAATCCAGCACCTCATTTTCTGATGACCAGCCAATAACGAACTTCGTAGCAAGGTACATTAAGAATGGCTTGTGTGGTGTGGACTATATATAGTCTGTAGACGGTTTCTTCACAATTTTCGAATCATACCCTTGAAAAATCACCTCAACCACGACGTGCTTGGTTGTTACCTAAATATGTCGTATATCACAAGCGTTTTATACGTCTGTTAACATAAAAGTATATTATTTTTAGTTAAATTGAACTTTTAGTTATATTTTATTAAAAAGTTATAATATTTCATTTAAAATTAATCTAAGTAAAAACAGAGAGAAAATAGGTGTGTTGGTAATGCCTAGTAGGATATAGGTCTCATGCGAAATATTATTAATGTGAGTGCGCACAAATACGGTGCGCTGTTTCTTAAGTGCAATTTTCTAGATTTAGTTAAGATTTGTTTGTACGAGGCGTAGGATTAGCGTGGAAGTAGAAATTTAGAAGAGCTGCATAAAAGTTTGAAGTAACCGTGAATGGACTATAAAAGTAAGAAGGCGGGGAGTGGAGATACGAAGAGAATAGCAGAAACCGGGTTTCCTTCAGCGTTGGACGTAAGTGACTCATAGCGTGTCTTGAAAGTAAATAAGTGTGCGAATTCCTCTAGGTGCTTGCGATTGAGCCCGCCCGCTCACGTGATTGGCCTGCCGTTTATAAAAGCGGCGTCCGGTACAAGATATTTAAAATACGCGGACGTCCAGCGCGTCTTTATCTTCATTATTGCGCCTTGTAAAAATAAACCAAACCGTTCGCAGAAAATTTAAAAAGGGCAACTGAAACGTCTTGTCTTAATTCATTTTAAATATGTTTAGAAAAATTTGTTTTCTTGGGAAAAAAAACACATATACAAGTTTCCTTATTTTCAGAAATTCTTTGACACTGCTGAAAACATTTTCTTGTACAATTTTATAGACGTCATGAAGCAGCTCTTGGAATCATCTTTCAGTGTGACTTATCTCATTTATGCACTAAGTTGGTTTTCATTATTTGTACATTTCCGAAATAGTAAAATTATGATTCTGACATGAATTTATGTGACAATTATGTGTTCAAAAAACGTTTTGTGTCAGGAAAGAGCAATCACTGATAATGTCTAAAAGATGAACAGTATGTGATACGAATATAAAATAAAACTTTTTTTTTCGTTCCAGTGCCCTTAAAGAAGACAATATGCGTATTGTGCACGTCTGGGTCGCCCTTCACGAAAGGCGTCGTACACGCAAACGTCTATCTTACTTCGTCCACCCACAGTAGTCTGAGAGCTGTTTTCATCTCTGTGTATTTGCGTGACAAGGAGTCGAAAAGACATGCGTAGCTATGAAACGGATGAAAAAAAAAAATTTCTGACTATTCCCATTTTCTTTCTCTTGACAGAAAAACAAGCTAATATTCCTTTTGTCGAAGGTGGCATGTTTTGGTTTTGTAATAGGTTTGCCGGCTCCTTCTCGTCCCCCCCCCCCTTCCAAAACCCGCTTTCTGTTTATCCGTCTCTGCCATGCCTTTATCTCGCTGCAGAGTGGAAAATAGAGGCCCGTGAGAAAACAAACGACCGTCATTTGTCCTTACAGTAGTTTCGCCCACTAACGCAGACGTGCTTCCAAAAGAAGTTGGCTGTCTGGTGGAATGTTTGAAGAACTAAGTGTTAATTTTACATGCTCCAGTAGTGGCAACGTTATCAGAACTTCTATTTATAGTTTACACTGAAATATTTTCCAAATTGCATAACGAATAAAGGTTGCTCACGGTTAAGTAAGCGCTTATGAAATCAACCTTTGAAAAAATTTTTGTTTGTATAAGGCCGAGAATAAATTTAGTTTCCCCAACAATAAATTCTGTTACGTAAACAAAACAAGAAAAGCAACAAAATTTATTTTCTTCATCTTACAAAATACGCGCTTGAATTAACAAAACTTCTGTGTTAAGACAATGAAATTAGACTGTCAACAAAATATTTAGTTCAATCAACCTATTCTCTTTTTTTCTGAAAGGCGTGNTCAACCTATTCTCTTTTTTTCTGAAAGGCGTGTATAGAAACATTTTAACGTAGCGTGCTATCTATATCTACGAAACTATGTAAAATATTTAAATTTTACTTCGTGTAATTTATCTATGGCAATAATCGAATGTGCTAATATATAAACTTTGTGCCCCACATTTATGAAGATCGTCACATGATCAATGGAAGTTTTATTCCATTTCTCGAGGACCAACCAACAGATATGCATCCTCCTTTGCCGAATTTTTTACAAAACAAAATGTCAGTTGAGTAAAATGAACATTTTGTCATATTTTCTGAACGATTAGACTAATTTCTGCAGAATATTTCACACTTACAGAAGGCCAAGTCTAGTTACACGATTTAGATGAGGTCAGACAATAACTTTAAAAATGGCGGCCATATAAATATTTTCATATGTTTGACATATCTATACAATCTAACTATTTCAATCAAACTTTTTATTCTGACATTATATATTACAAACATCGGGTACAGGTTTTTTTAAGTAATGTTGTAATATAGACCCAACTAAGAAAATAAGGTTTTTATGCCATATCTCGGAGACCGCTCAACCGATTTCCATCAAATTTTTCACACAAGTAGCGTTATGGTAGGCCATGTAAACTTATGTGTTTTGGTGGCTGAGACACTTATTTTTGAAATGATGACTGAGTAAATATTTCATGTTAGTGAACCCTATCATTCAAAACATTATACTGATTACATCCGAAGTTTATGCTACGAATCCTACCTCAGTGATGCAGTTGATTGCAAGATAGCTTAAATTTACGAGTTTTTCTGGATTCGAATTCCAGGCAAGTCACTCGTGTACTTCCATTGTCTTTGTAACTGTTTCGCATGTTTCTGGTTTCATAACTAGTGATATTGCTGCTTCCAATGAGACGTCGATGCCTACCTACCATCTAAACTTTCAAAAACTTTACTAATATTTATTTGCACCCATGTAAAGGGAAAGTAGGCTCATTAGTTTTCAGTAGGGCAGTGATATTTCGCGAAAAGATTTCGAGACAAGATACAGTCCAACGCCCTGTAGGGTCGTCCAGCTTCTTTGATTGGCTAAAAAAATGTTCTGGCCCGTGTCAACCGTTTGCGCACGAAACACGAAGGTTCAGTGTCGGAGTTACTTAGTCCTGAGTGGCTTGGTCAAAGACGGACACGGCACCAGCAGCCAATGGAGGTATAACAACAGCTGAGGTGTTTACGTAGTATCGAAGTCTACTGTGTGCTCCGATTTTTACGCGAAAAGTCACTGGCCCTAGTTATCAATAACTTCTTGTTTGTCCAATGGTTGCTGATCCAGTGTGTAGCCAGTTTTACCTCAGGCCAGGTGACACGGGATTCGTTTTTTGTTTCCTTGCAGGTCTGTAATTGGTTTAGAGTACGCCTGGGCGTGTCTAATAAGCTGTGATTGAATTGAAGACGTAACAAGATATGTACATGTGTTTGAAGTCTAGCTTGTTCTNGGGCGTGTCTAATAAGCTGTGATTGAATTGAAGACGTAACAAGATATGTACATGTGTTTGAAGTCTAGCTTGTTCTAATATGAATTCGCGTAATTTGCCACTCCCTAGCTGTGTTGGATAGGTATTTGTAATTTCTTTTAATTGTTATTCGTCCCTCGTCTGAATTTTTTTTTCTTTTATAGATATTATGGGAACACGTTAAGTGGTTTCGTAAATAAAACGCGGATTTTAAAAAACACTCTGCATCGCAATTCAAGCGACAGTTATGCGTCGCCCCTTAATACTCAGGTATATGAACGGGTGGTAACTTCAGACGCAGGTTATCAGAGATGAATTTTATTGATTCTTCAGTGACGTAATAAACATTTAGAGGTGACAATGCACTTTGAAAGCGCGCTATCGCTGTAACCTGGCGCAAGTGTCCTCAGTGGACAGGTATAACAGGTGGCATCGACTCGTGGAAAGACTTTTGCCGCACGAGCACCGAAGAAGAGTCTGGTGCGAGAGAGCGCTGCTATAGCCTGTTCACGGTAAAAAAAAAATCACTTTCGAAATCAACATTTGAAAAAAAAAATCACTGCTCGTCACTGCCTGTACTTTAGCGATAACACTGTTCGCAGTTTCTTCACACTTTTCGAATCAAACCTTTGAAAAACCACCCCATGTATTACGTGTTTGGTTGTTTCCTAAACATGTAGTGTACCACAAGCATTTTATACTTGCAGCAGTATAAAAGTAGTTTGGTTTTGGGTAAACTGAACATTTAGTTATATTCTATGTAGGAAATAATAACATTAAATTTATAATTAATATAAATAAAATGGCTATTAAGAAATAGTTCTTATGCAAAATAATACGTACTACACTGAGTCCGCGCGAATGTTGTGCATTGCCCCTTTGGTGTAATTTGGTACGCTCGGTTATGCTTTGTCTGCATGAGCCAGGGGAATATCCAGGAAGTAGAACTTCAGCAGGGGTTCGGAAAAGTTGGAATTTACCGTGAATGGACTCTAGCAAGCTGTCTGCCAAGTTGGCAACGAGGCGAGAAAAATAGTTCAGTTTATTAACGTCGTATTCGAAGTGTGACGTTTAAGTTTGTGGGCGGCGAATATACGTACTTTAGTTTCTTTTTTTATTTATGCGTATATGTTTTATAAATTCCCATGTTTGTAACCATTTTTTTTTATTTCCTATAATTCCACAGTTATACTTGGCTAACGAACGAATAGTGATGTCCATGGCAAATGGTGTGGTTATATTTGTCTCATAATTGAAATGGCATGGGTCAAATACCTAGATGGTTTTTTTATTTTCTGCAACTCTAAAGGACCCCTCCAGACGCAGCGNGTGGGAATCATGTTAGATGTTGTCGCTGGCCAGCAGGTTTTCTCTGGATTCTCCCAGTTCCCACACCCTTGCATTCCGGCGCTGATTCACACTCACCTCGCTCCACTCTCATCGGCTCTGAAGACCCCGTTGTTAAGAGCCGCCCAAACCTTTTCACTGCAACGCTAGGCTCATGAAACGATAATGTGGTCTATAGCTGACTGACCGACACCACAGGCCTACCCGTTATGGGTTAATATTGCAATTCTGTCGAAAGATATACAGTGTGGGAGGAAAGTAGATACCAACACGNTGGAAGAGCTGGACTTCGCCCACGAAGGCTGGATAGTTGGCGCAGGAGGGCCGTCGACCCCGCGCGGCAACGAAGAGGAGTTCCCCCAGATAGTGCGGCAAGTTATGGGGCGGCCAGTCCACAGCATTGTTATGCCCGCATAAATAACGATGAGGCCGTGTACTGGTGGCGCAGGCCCACTTGCACCTTGCACACGGGATGTTGGAAAAATATCAATAAATCGAATTGACAATATATCGATATAAATCGTCTATATATTTTAACGATATTTAATCGAAATCAATATATTTATTCCTGGTATTGGAAATAAATATTTTCAACGTGTTATTTTAATAAGCTCCGTTTTGAATACAAAAATTTAATTTAAAAATTTGTATGTTTGCTTTGACAACGTGCATTATAAATAGGGGCCACATTATTCTGCAATGTCCGGTATACTACTCAATGTATGATATTACAAGCAATTTTACATTTTGTTAAGTCCTTTTAATACGTAAAATATCGAATTACGATGTACCAAAAATCGATAATTTTCTTTCAATATATCGTTTCGTAAAGCGTGCAGGCACGCAACACCTCAACCTCGACATACACTGTCCGCTACTATAACAATTAACTAACTTATTATGAATAGCTTTTACATTCCAAAGTTTCAGTTTTATTTTGTTTTATTGTCTCGTCCTAGTAGGTCTATGGTACAGGAACAGCGAATTCCATCTGCACACGCCAGCAAAATGACGTATCTGGCTGGCATCACGTCGGAACGCCGTATGCCAATCAGCGCCTGGCGCTTTACTTGCCGGGAGGCAGCGCAGCCAATAGGGAATATTTCTCAGCGCACAGTAGCCAATCAGACACAAGACCCTTTCCCAGAGTCTCGCGCAGCCACATCAATGGAACCGCTGCGCCATTTCGTCCCAGTGTACTAATCTACTCCGTGGTTACAGTCTGTTAAAGACTGCTCACGGTAAACTGAACACTTTTGGAAACCCTGCCTAAGATCTACTTGTATGCACATTGTTTATTCTTCCCCCTTATGCACATTTAATATTGCCGTGTGTCTCATCACTTTATTCATGCGTCGGTCAAGTGAAATTATGAAATAATCATAAACGTAAATACTTTACAGACTTGCTTATCCTCACACTTACATGCATTAAATAAAAAAGAGAAAAAACATTTCTATATTCGCATATGTTTACCTAACACATAATTCAACTTTAATAAATCGAACTACTTTTTGTCCGTCGTTACCAACTTTACTAGGCGCATGCTGGTCAGTGTGTCCGTTAAAATATATCCATCAACTTTTCTCAAAGGTTGAATTCAAACGTGCTTAGTTAATCGTGAAATGGGCAGCTAAGAATATTGAAAGCCCTGCCGAGAATCTGATTATATGCTAATTTTGTATACTTCCACAGTAGGCCTGCGTCGTAACCGTGAACTTTTTTTAAGAACGTAATTTACGGATATCCTAATTATTCTTCTTATTTGCAGAAAAACAAAATCGAAAATTATTGTAATATAGTGATTATGAATTGCAACGTCGCGCGTATCGTAAGACGTGTAGCCACTTTTCTTACACGCACGCTGGAATCGTGCCGGACGATACCGCTGGTCGACGGGTTTTTTCGGGTATATCCCGTTTACCCCGCCCTTACATTCCGACGCTGCTCCGCACTCAACTCGCTTCACCCTCATCAACTCTCAAGACCTCGAATTTAAGAGCCGCCCAAAACTCTCCACTCCACTTCTCAGCTGCCAACCGTACTGTTGAGTATACCGGTCTGCGTGTCTGTTAAAATATACTTTAAATATACTCAAAATATATTTCAACCGTTGATTATAGATGTTTTCAATTTAACTGCCATTCAGCCACAGCTGAGTAACATTTCCCCTCCTCCTCCTCCAGCTCCACATTTTTCTTGGAAATTATTTACCCCAAGAGCGCTTGGTAAGACTGTAGCGTGTCGTAGATTCGCATTCACTGATTTCGTTTGATCCCAACCGTCTACCTTGGGGGTGGTTACACCCTATCATCTCACGGATTTTCCATCCTCGTTTTAAAACTCTGGCGCAGTTTCTTAACATATTTTTTTATCTATTCGTGAACACAAAAAAATAATACACAGACGCGATAATCCCCTTGTGCCGTTAACCAGTACACACAAACACAAATAAAAATAACTGTTACCCTTCGTTGTCAGCACCTTTTACTTCTGCGATAGCTCAATTGCACTTAACATGACATTTAATTTTAGAACAAAATACTGTTTTTAAACTAACTGGACGATATTATTAAGGTAGTACTCTTCGTTAATTTCAACATATAGATCCCTAAATATTGGGCCTTAGCGAATCCTCTCACTAAGAACCTGGTTTACAACAAGAGTTGTGATGGAAAATCAAGGCGATATTAACCATCTCTTCTATAAGGTAAAGTGCTAAAAAAAAAGGTAATAATATATATATTTTTAAAACTTACATCACCTTTATTCATACTGAAAAACATTCTTGATCCTGCAAAATATTGGTTTAATAGGTGTCCCGGCCAAATAATTTCTAACAATTAATATTTTATTGTCCTGATGGTAGAGTTTGCTCTGTTCAGCTGTGTTAATACGATGTTTTGATACGATCACAAACTTAATTGCGAAAGCCTAGTTTATGTTGGTGTCTAGCACAGCCGAGCGTAAACACGCATTTTCTCTACCTGCCTGAAGAACGGGTGAGGCGAGGTGAATTACGAACAGAAGTGGAACGAAGGACGCTGGGGGAAAACGGGAGAACCCTGAGTAAATTCGGAGTGTTTCATACGCGGCGATCATCGGCTAGGATCGAACAGTGGGGCCAACTAGTCGCTGGTCGAGAATGCTTGGCATGTAACTACACGCCTCAAAAAAGGTTTGCATCGCCTGTAACTTAATTGCGCGTTGCCACAGATTCTGTTCCGTTTTTCGTAGTCGTTGGTTCTTTCCGTCTAGTTAGGCGTAGCTCTGTACAGGCAGTGTGTATTTTCATCCTAAACTTTCTCTTCGGGCTTGAGCCACCTTGTAACTCAGAAATCCTGGTGATGCAAAAACTTTTTTAAGGTCTGTATTAAAATGAGTTATTCTCTTTATAACTTTGTACTCAGAATCTTTTGATCACCAATTTATTTCTCATAAATTCTGCGTAAGGCCTAATGCTACTGGTAGGTCTATAACGTCTGTCGGTTATTGTACCACCTCGCAACATGAGAGTGACGCCTTTGTAATCAAGGTCGCCGATAGCTATAGGCTGTGCATTGTTAACTAAGCCTTTTTGAAAGGCTTTCTAAGCATTGACTTTTCTTTATTTTGTATTCTTCCGCCATGTGTAAAATTAACATTGTCGTGGGCCTGACCACTTTATTAATTCACCATCCAAGTAAAAATTGTGGAATTGTTGGGGATATAAATGCGTTGCTAATATGTCAATTCATTCTCTACTGCGTATAAAATAAGAAATATTAACTGCGGAGGCCACACATTTAAACATTGCACTCGTACACGTGTTAAGAATTAATTGTTTAGTTCGCTGTGAACTTTAAAAGCAGCCTACTTGCCAGTGCGTAATGAACTGTATTTGTAGTTGTACATATAGTTCATTCACGGTTACTTCCAACTTTTCTGAATCCATGCTAAAGTTCTACTTCCAGGATATTCCTCCACCTCATGCAAACAAAGCTTAACCGAGCCTGGAAAATTACAACACGCCACATTCGTGCGCACTCACTTTAATAATATTTTGCACAACAAATATTTCTTACTAGGCAGTACCAAAACACCTATTTTCTCACTGTTTTTAACCATAATAATTATTAATTAAATAATATAATTAAAAAATAAAATATAAGTAAAAGTTTAATTTAACTAGAAATACGATATTTTAATGAGAAGAGAAATATAAAACGCTTCTGATGTATGACATATTTAGGATACAACCAAACACGTCATACATAGGGTGATTTTTCAAAGGTTTCATTAGAAAAGTGTGAATAAACCGCGAATAGACTATAGCTAGCGATTTTTTCCAAACGTTTCTTTGAAAAGTGCTCACTTTATCGTTAACCGCCCACACATGAAAGGCTAGCGTTGAAGTTGTTGCTGTTTTTTTTACTGTAGCAAAAATCGCTGCCCTTTAATTCTGTGCCGTTTAAGTTACTGCCTTCGAAGTTTATGACGAAAATGTTCGAAAAGGGGAACGTATCTGCCGTTAAAAGTTCGCCCCGAAAAGTTTCCGCTTTCTCTCTCACCGACACGTTATTTATTACGTTGTAGCAGAAATTTTGTGAGGTTCCTGTATATTCTGCCGTGTAAACTATAGCTTCTAAGTTAACTTTCACCTACTTATTCATAAAAGCATGATCTTCATCGAAAAACACGTTTTACGAAGTTTGTATTTGGCTTCAGAAATTAAGTGTCAGTTTTTCGTAAACGGTACTCGTTATAATTTTCGTTCGAAAGTTTTACGAGTACTCAGTTTATATGCTGCAGAATCCTGTTGATGTTTCTGGACTCTGTAGGTCTAAACTCGGACGTAGGAAGCGTTGCGAACTTATTGTTAGGGGAACCTGTTTCTAGTGAAAAGATTTCTGGACAAGTGACGTTCCGAAACACTTTATTTCAGAACCACTTCCGTGATTGGATGATTTGAATCGCTACGCGTCTTGTCTGTCTGCCCGCGAATCACGGACGGTAAGTGTCGGAGAAACTTAATCCTGATTGACTCGTTCATGTAACAGACTCCTCGCTTCATACAAAGACTAGCGGCCAACAGCTAAATGAAGACTGCAAGCGTGCACATAAGATATTGACGTCGAGCCTCTGCATAATTATTTGCGGGTAAAACAATGTGGCCCTATTTATTATATAAACCGGATTATCGAGCTATAATTATTACGTACTTGAGTTTTAAAACTCTTGTCTAAACACTGAGGTCTATTAATTGATAGTATTTTTTATGCTACGGGCCCGATCTGTGTTTTCCGAGTTGTGATATAGTTATAATACAGTATTGCAGGAAAACATCTTTATGCAAAAGCTTTATACGCTTGGCAACCCCAGTAGCTACATAATATAATTTTTTAATTTGAACCTTTATGCTACTTGTCACATTCCTTATCTTAGACTGAATGGTATTTATGGACAGTGGTAATGATCGTACATATTAGCTTTATAGTTAGGTAACACAAGGAAAGTGGAAGTTTTTTCCTGTATTATTTGCATTTTGTAGCCACGATCAAGCCGACGCCTTATTCAAATTTTACTCATGAACGTAGCAAACAATCGCCATTAATTTAAACTGTGTTATTAGGGTTACATAAATTAAGAAAAATCGAACGTCGTCGTATTTGGCGAAAACCAATCAGTTTCTTGAATAACGGGCGTCTTTTGTGTAAACCCAGCCAATGATAATAACACATTGTGGAAAGGCGAAGCCATTATTTTGTTAGAGGTCGATGAAGGCCTAGTCGCTGCCAGTACTTTGACGAGTATCGTCACGTATTCTGAAATTACGCGTCTATAATCGCGTCATCTTCCTGTTCGCTAGGTATAGGCTATTCACGGTAAAGTGAGCACTTTTGAAAGCCCTTTCATTTAGAATAATAGTAAATAAATATATTTTATTTTTGCCTTAGACGTTAACTTCAGGTGGTTAAAGTATAAAACATGGCTGAAAGAAAAAAGTAACAAGCGCCTCAAAAGTGCTCACTTTACCGTGAACCGTCTATAACCCTGCGGCACACAGCTAAACTGATGACGAAGAGTGGAGGGGAGCGGAGAGATTTGGGCGACCTTGAGAGCCGATGAGGGTGAAGCGAGGTGAATATGGAGTAGGGACGTGAATCTCGAAGTCAAAAGTAGTACACGTCTGGGAAAATTATAGTATCTTGTACAAAATTACAATATGCTAAAAAAATTATTTTGACAGCCATTTTAGATTTACTACGTGTTCTGTTCTTTATAAATAACTCCAGCTGTCTATTTTTAAAATGTTACAAAACTTATATTTCGTATATTATTTAAAATTGTACTGTAACACACACCGCCTTAGGGCTTAGACGTTTCTATCAAAATTATATTAAAATTTATTTACAAAACCCTTTATATGAGTGTTGTCTAGACCGAATACTCCCTGCGTCGAGGTGAGGCGTACCATTTTGATTAAAGTTCTGTACAACCAAATGTTAAAAGTTGGCAGTAGAGTAGTTGTATGGTTCATTTTAAATTATAGTACTTTTTTTTAGTACTGTAATGAATTTGCTGTAAATCATTGTACACGTGCTATAATTATAGGACGGTAAACATACCTGTTGCGGAGAGCAGCGCCGGAATGCAATGGTAGGGGTAACGGGAGATCCCCGAGAAAACCAGCTGACCCACGATGTTCACGTTCGAAAATCCGGGAATCGAACCCGGCTCGCCTTGGTGGTAGACGAGCGCTCTAGCCTCTGCATCACTGTGGCCCCTGATGACGAAGGACGTTTTGTATTTATTGTCATTCGGAAAAGGCTGAGAGCTTATTAGAACGGACACCTCTAGGTTCATCGTGAATAAAAAAACCATTGTATTTGAATTAACTCAGCTCAGCTCCATTTCGTGATTCGATGTTTTTAATTGTTACGTACCTCAAGTGCCTCTACCCGTGTATTAGAGTATTCTAGCTNTTCGATGTTTTTAATTGTTACGTACCTCAAGTGCCTCTACCCGTGTATTAGAGTATTCTAGCTGTGATTGGCTTACCTATGTACGTCAAAGTCTTCTGGCAGAGACGCGCTTAGTAATGGTATAAAAATCTCAATAAAACAAGTAACAAAAACCGAAGAAAAAAGTGAAGGAAAAAGAAACTAAAAAGTATA
Organism: Clitarchus hookeri; assembly: GCA_002778355.1. Classification (NCBI taxonomy): domain Eukaryota; kingdom Metazoa; phylum Arthropoda; class Insecta; order Phasmatodea; family Phasmatidae; genus Clitarchus; species Clitarchus hookeri. The sequence continues at coordinate 3,128 of NQII01007002.1, read as the reverse complement.
GCTGTAAAATTTTAATTTTTATTTACGGACGTACGTGCGTTATACTGTGTTAAATTATATATATATTAAAACATTCCCTTTAAGTCAGTAGTTACCTTTGCTGAAGTTGCTACGGCGTAGTAATTCAGTGCGAAAGATCAGGATTCGAGGCTCGGTCATATTTTCATTCTTATTTTTAAATTACCGAAACTGTTCAATGTGCGCAGAACCATTCATATATTTAGTTGCACTAACCAATTCTTAGAGTTCGGGCCAACCAAAAGTAGAACGACCAAATATTGGTTTAAATAACAAAATATTTATTTGCAGCTATACAAACAATTAAATTTTTTGCGCTAAGCAAACCTAGTTTGCTTCAACAAAACATTTTTTTACGGCGCAGGATTAAGTGCTTCTCATAAAGGCACCAGTCAATAAACTTATGACGGCGCCTGCTGTGTATACAGGACTATCTAGTTTGGCCTTGCAGTCAAATCAACTCAAGACATTTCCGAGTCTCTGACTATAACTCTAATTTCACGCGCAGTGGTCAGATTGGGCAGGAAAGAAACAAGGTCCTACGCAAGGCGTGCCAGCGAGCCATGGTCCTCGCCGTAATTTCCATTCCTGATCCTTACCCTCCTTCCTAGAGCCGCCCAGCTTCCTGTTTATCCCCTGGACCATCTTTTCCTGACTGCGCACTCGACTGCGCAGTCCCCTCTTGTCTGCCGCAAAGACTTAAGAGGACATGGGACATAAAATAATGCTACTGAGGCTTCTAGTATTTTACAATTTTATGGAACCCAATAGAGAAAGCCAAATAAAGGGCAACCATATTGAATAGTTTTTACTAACTACGAGAGAAAATATGTCACCAGAGTGACGTATATCTGCCGGGCTATTACTGACGGGAGCCGTCAATTTTTGTGTGTTTTCGTGGCGTAGGACATTATACGAAATTGATACACTGAAATTGCAAAATATTTGGTCGTTAAGTTGGCAAAACCCATTATCTAGGATTGCCCGTTTTTAGTTTTCCTATGCTGGCTTCCATAAACCTTTAATCTTCAATTTACGTATTTGGAGTTCATTTATGTCCATCCGTATCATGTGCAGGCCCACAGCATTGACTCGCATATCACCCAGTCCAACCGTCAAAAGTCACATGACAGAGTAAGCCCAGGATTACGATGACTTCCCTTTTCACGTACACGCAGCGAGCGACACGTTCTCGTAAGCCGGCTGCATATTGACTAATGTGTTCCAAGGATACTCATCACGAGCATTTCACGGTACGTTCCCGTGGTGGAAAAGCTTGTCGATGTCTAGCTCTTGCGTGATCTCTGCACCACGTGATATCGCTGGCCAATTACAATAGGGACGTTGTTGTATTATCTTTGCTTTTCATGAGTTCGGTTTTTATTTTCGCAATGTCGTCTGATCGCGTTTTTAATTCATGTGCCGCATATATAACTTTCTCCCGTGAATCAGGACGAAAGTGTAATAGAGGTTAGGCTAAAATTATTAATTTTTTAATCCGTACAACTGCAGGGAACTTCACATTGCCACATTTAATTGTACTTCACAGAGGTGTAAAAATGCATGTATGAAATACAGAATGTTTTTTAATTTTTTAAAAGGCTTATTTCCTTAAACAAGATTTTAATTTTCTCTGCAGATAAAAGTTGATTACAATATACTATTTATTCTGTGTATATGAAAAACGTGTGTACATCTCGCAGAGACATTTTTTTTGAGACTATAAAGATGTCTTGGTTGTCTTCAAAGTTTGTATAAATCACGAACGCCATACCTTCGCAACCTGTTCTTGCCACATCAATATTAAAACACAAATACGCCTGCATAACAAGAATTTTGAGAGTTTTCAATCAGAAAAACAACAAAACTCATCCCCTGCATTTTCATTCCTTGCACAAAGGTTACGTGCTTTCGTGAAGCATCGGAAAATACTATCCGAAAAAAAATCACGTTTTACGTACACGTAGCAGTGTAGCGTGATGCGTGTTACGTGTGACGTGAAGGCATCGTAATCCCGGCCTAAAGACTGTTCACGGTAAAGTGCGCACTTTTCAAACCAACCTTTGAAAAACATCACTGTCCATAACTACATATATGCTGCCAGTTAGGTTGGCAGCGAATTAGTAAAAACTGCTTCTCGAGAAATGACATTGCATTGCGAGTGTAATGTTTGAATTTATAGCTACTGAAGTGAGACCAACGTTTCCTGTTTCATATCAAGTAGAGCACGAATTCAAATATTATTATCTTTTTTTCATCCAAAAAAAAAATTGCATGTTTTTACTTGGATGACGAATGAATAAAGTGAGACGGTCCAGTGCAATAATAATTTCGCATGAGGCGGAAGGATACATAAATAGAAAAAAGTATATCCCAGGCAGGGCTTTCGAAAATGCGCAGTTAACCGTGAACAACCTATAGATGAGTGCACAAAGATGAAATAGCGCGGTGGTTCCTTTGATGTGGGCGAACCCATTCAAGATTTGCTGCAGGAGGCTCCGGAATCGGGATTTGTGTCTGATTGGATACTGCGTGGTGCGAAAGATTCCCTATTGGCTGGGATGCCGTTTGACAGTTAGGTTAACAGGCGCTGATTGGCAAAAGGCCAGTGACGCCATTTTGCTGGTGGGTGCTGTTGGAGTTCACGGTTTAAGCTGCTCTTTTAACTCTGTAATTCTTATTTACTCTATTGTCATATTGCCAACCGCGATGAACGTGATTATTATTGGTTTTTCTAGCTAGGTTTGCCAGATGTGAGGTATTGACACATTTAAGTAACTAGCATTAAAAAAAGAGGACAGTCACAAGAAAGTGACACAAAAAAGAGGACACGTAATTTTACAATATTCAATGTGCGCAGAACCATTCATATATTTAGTTGCACTAACCAATTCTTAGAGTTCGGGCCAACCAAAAGTAGAACAACCAAATATTGGTTTAAATAACAAAATATTTATTTGCCGCTATAAAAACAATTAAATTTTTTGCGCTAAACAAACCTAGTTTGCTTCAACAAAACATTTTTTTACGGCGCAGGATTAAGTGCTTCTCATAAAGGCACCAGTCAATAAACTTATGACGGCGCCTGCTGTGTATACAGGACTATCTAG
>NQII01007001.1:18626-102825 GCA_002778355.1 Clitarchus hookeri | reverse complement strand
ATGAGGCCCGTGATTATCTGTAAGCTACAGTTCACGTTTCGTGTTAATGCACATTCAGGAATGTTTGTGTCTACAACTGTTACCGCTGTATGTGATGCGACACAGTTTTTGTTCTCAAGAAATTAGATAAGGCATTATTTACTCTTCGATAGATGAATCAAAGCTATTTTAACTTTACGAGAAACGATATTACATACCCGGTTCGCTCGAGTAGCATATTCTGAACCCACGCGAATTTGGTTTCCAGGAGATATTGATACAATGTTTTCCTTGTAATGTACGTTTTCACAGTCCTTTGAAGGGCACATGTAGTATTTTAAGACAGTTATTTGCGTATTCGCAGAAAGGTATTTTTTTACCATAACTCAGAATGAAATTCGTGATTAATATTGATCTGGAAAGACAGAATTGACACGATATATTTTAAGACATGTATGTATTCCATCATCATAAACATATTGAGCTACTTTATTATACATAAAAGTTATCAAACCGTCCAAGAAATACGTTGGAATAAAGTTCGGCTCACAGTTATAATTGATACTGATAATAACGTTCATGGAAACATCGGACCGATGTCCTAAAATTGGTTTCTATACATCGTGTTTCAGAAAATCGGACCACGAACATTTGATACCGATTAGCATATTTTAAGGAAGATGTTAGTGAAATAATTAAAATTAATAACAAATTGTTTGATGACCTTGTGCCTTGATGACAGTGGGTAGTTAAGTGTCTGGGGAAGGGACATTATGTCGATGTCAGTCCTAAAATATTTACATTATTTGGCGATGTGTTACATACAAGTTATTGCCTGAATACTTCTTGGTGAAATTCTTTTTGTTTTGCTGAAAACAATCTGTTAATATGTTTATTTTCATAGTTAGAAACAACCTTAGGGTGTCTTTGCCATTACCAGCCAACTTTCTTCCAAATACTTTTCCGACACAATCGTAATGAGTAGAACAGTTAATGGTAATTTGTTTGCTGGGTGTAAGGTATCTGTTTATAAAGTAAAGAAAATGGTATTACTTTAAAGTGTCAAACATGCTTGTAGGCGTATTGGTCAGACACAGTACGCATGTCCGCTGTGTTTTATCAACGCCCTAAGAAACTCAGCCCAGGACCGCAGAAATAAATTTTATCTAATATGTAACCATTATTTTTATTGTCTACCACAGGAGGAAATATGTGTTTGTTCATCTTTATGGTCGTTTTCACGTAAATATTTTAAGCTCTGGTGACTTCTGTTCTTCCAGCCCGCAGTCCCGTTTTTTCTCATCTGACAGCTTCGCTCCAAGGACTTTCCACCATTCGAGCATTCAATGCTCAGGAAATTCTGCAACAGGAGTTTGACAACCACCAGGTAATTTGTCTCGTTTTGCAGAACTCTGCTATATTTTGTCGACAATTGTGTACTGAAGTGGTTAGACAAGTGTTCTGTTTTCAAACGTACGCTATACATAGATGTTAGTTATACCTCTTTATATCCCATGTCTGCATGCGGTCTAGTACATATTTAAAATATAAGAGAAACTGTTGAACAAGCAAATCTTATGTATATATAACTGCTTCATTTCTAAAACGCACTTGGAACTAATTATGGCGTGCAGTTTTAAATAACTTATTTTATTTCATTAACTTTATATAGGCTTCATTTTATTTTTTACTCCATTAAGTCATTGACTGCACTGGAAACCATACAGTAATTTTTATTGTTTAGAATAGAACCGTTGTCTATCGATAATGTTTATTTGTTAAATTACATTCCAATTTTAATATAAAATTGAGTGTTTTCCTGCGTCCCATGTTTAGTATTGTGCAAGTATGAAGGTTCCTCATTCCTGACCATGGCATATTCCTTCCCCATTCCTGATTATTCAAGCTACTGATTTCGATGTTTTTTTTTTTTAGGATTTACACTCATCTGCGTTCTACCTGTTCTTGTCATCCGGTCGAGCCTTCGGCCTCTATCTGGACTTCGTGTGTCAGATCTTCATCGCATGTGTTACTCTCAGCTTCTTGATCATGGGAGAAGGTAATGTATTTCACTTACTTCTTTCAGACCCACTTTAATTTACAGTTTCAGACGTTGCAAGCAAAAAAAAATTATCATGCGTGCTGCACGCAAGTCGACGCACTTGTTTCGTTGTCACAGCCAAATGACCTGTGGGCTATATGTTTGCTGCAGTTATATGAACCAATTATGATCTCGACCAGTAAGATGGTTTGCGACTCATTTGCCCACAGGTGAGGTCATCGGTCATAGAGTTTCGCAGTGTTCAGTACAGATCAGAAATTACCTACACATGCGTAATTTACACAAATGTGTACACTGGGCCTGAATGGGTTAAACAGTAATATTTATTTTCGGAAGTAAGAAAATTCAACACTTAAAATTCGAGGGATAATAGAACTAACTACAACAGACTTTTTTGTTAAATAGCCATCAATAATCACATTCCGTTAAACACGCCACGAGTCTCTGTGAAATGCCTGTGCTCTAACCCCACACAGTACTTAGTCGTTTGTTTAGAGCGCAGAGACGGGACAGCGTACTACGGTACGCAGTCTGTTGCCAGTCCAGGTCTGTGCTCTGATGACAAGCAGTTTAGAGCAGAGCGATGAAACAGTATACATGGACTGAATTAACAGACACGCCCTTGGGTTTATGGTGCATGCGATGGTAATTCAAGAGCTGCTACATGTAATTATGATGAGCGATGTCCTGGACGGCGTGTGTCAAACCATCGTACGTTGGTCGCGATTGATCGCCGCTTGCGAGAAACTGGTCCATTGCTCATTGCAGGTAAGTTAGTCAAAATTGATGTTTGTGATCACGGGTTATTAGCATCCTTTTTATTACACATTATCAATTCAGCTGTGTTCATTTTAATTTTGAGTTGAAGGTTTTTATATTACAGGTCGAAAACAATCCAACGAACTCACGGCATGTTGCACAGCAATTGCATGTTGACTACGTGGCTGTTTGTCGGGTGTGGCACGAACAACAATAACACCCATTTTATCTGCAAGGAGTGTAAGCACTCAAACTGAACGACTATCCTCGCCAGGTTGAGTTTCGTCAATGGTACCTGCAGAGATGCGCTATGGAACCTCGTTTGGGGCAGTTTGTGTTGTTCATCGACGAAGCGTCGTTTACCCTAGATGGAATAGTCAATTTACAAAACCTACACCGGTATGCAGATGAAAACCCTCACGCCAACTTAATCTGTTTCCACCAACAAACATTTGCTATCAACACGTGGGCAAGTATTGTTGGGGATGATTTCATTGGGTCGTACATTCTGCCACTGCGTCTCAATGGTGACCTGTATGTGCAGTTCCTGGAGAGCACATTGCCAGAGCTCCTTGAAGATGTTCCTGTTGATATTCAACGTCAGTCGTGGTTTCAACATGATGGTGCAACTCTTCATTTCTCACGTGATGTCTGAGAGCAATCAAGCCGTAAATTCGGTGAGCAATGGGTTGGCCGCGGTGGACCCATTGCATGGCATGCTCCTACTGCTGACCTCACCCCACCTGACGATTTTGTTCGGGGCACTATAAGAGCCTGGTGTAAGAGACTCAAATTGAATTGAAAGAAGAGCTCATCGCTCGGGTGCTTGCAGCTGCTTACTCTCTACAGCACATGCCTGGGGGGTCTTCGAACATGTACGACAGGCATTGGCACATCGTTGCAGAGCTTGTATTAAAGCAGGAGGCTGTACTTTTTAAAAGTTGTTGTAAAGTATTACATTTAGATTGAAATGTAATGGTTTAATTCTCAGTCACGTCAAAATATAACTATATTATTGATTTCCGTATGGTTATTTAATAAATCGTATATGCTTTGACTCCTATAACTTCCCTAGAAGTTTGAGTATTAATTGTGTTTCACTGTATATATGAAAGATAGAAGAATATAAATGATCAAGGTCATCTTAATACATGTGCATGCTAGAGAGGTGTCCACATGACCTATGTATGCTTGATTTGTTGTCTATGAATATACACACTACAAAAGTGTATATTTTTATTACAAAACTCATATTTGGCAGGGGTTTTAATAATATAAAATGAATGATATTAATGTGTATTTAAGCTCTGATGAAGGAAAAAAAATTCATATTGAGTGGTTATTTATGTCCAGGCCCTTGGCAGTGAACACACAGAGTCCATTGCAATACTTTACTTGGAACCGCACAACGCTAGAAAAAAATCAACTTACTTAATTGCCAGACAAGTATTTGGTTAATATGATCTTTCAATTTTTGACTGCACATATTATAATATGGGAAAATTCAAACTCTGGGGTACCATAGCATCGATTTTTTTTCTGAGCCCAACATTTCGGTAAAAATCATTCATTCTGTATCTCGGAAAANAAATTAGTTAAAAACCGAGCTTTATTTAAATTTAATAACTTCTCACCCTTCTAATTTCACGAGTCAGTACCGCGTCATTATGTAATTTTCTGATATGTTTCTGTCTCTCATCCGGATCTTTCCAATCCTTTACTTATACTGTCTTGTAAGTGGAAGCATTGTGCCGAGAGATCGTACACCCTCGGCTTCAGAATTACTCTCGGCATTCTTATATGTGGTTCATCATTCAGCTTGTATAATGCTGACGTAGGAGTAAATAACATCCCTTACAACGTTTTTATACAGTTGAGTTTTACATGCATCATTCTTTACCTGAATATTTCAACACAATCTAATGATCTGCTGTTTTATTCTTCCAACGAACTGTTCGGTAATTTCACCAGTATTTTTAATTAGTTTGCGAGGTAAGTGAAGCCACGCATTTCATCAAAATGTTCTCTTTTTTGTGTTCATCAGACTGCTTAGCATATAGCATGAAATTAATTATGACAGTCGCATAATTAACCACTGGCTATATGAACCCATAATGGATGTATTAAATTTAGATCACGTCTAGAAGAAAAAAGTTTTACAGTGACTGCAAAACAGTGTGATAGATTACGTTCACCGCAGTCAAAAGCTGAGTTATTGCAAAAGACAACTATTTATAGCCTATTTATCTCTCAGTGATGACAAGTTATGAAATACTGTGAGCCTTTGGTTGTAATTGTTTTTACGGTTGTGATGTGTGTAGCGGGTTAGCCGAGATTAGTTTTTCCCATAACCTAACTATATGTAAAAGCAAGATGCTGACTTTTTTTAAATAACATGCCTAGCTTTCATTTCAGTCTACATGTAATGAGATGTACAAACTTATCAATAAAGTCAACACACTTGCCAATATCTTAGAGGTTATCCCAACAAAAAAAAAAGTAATACGAAAAAAAAATTATCTTAGCTGTTACATTTTGGCTTATTAGAATAACAAATCTTCAGTGACTGCACTTTCTCATAGTTTGGCTCCAAAAAACATGGTCAATGGAAATAACTGTGTCGTGTTGGCAGGAACTCTGGGCGGGAGTGTCGGCCTGGCAATCTCGCAGGCTCTGGGTCTGACGGGCATGTTCCAGTGGTTCATGCGACAGTCTGCAGAGCTGGAGAACCAGATGACCTCCGTGGAGCGAGTGATGGAGTACGGCGGCCTGGAAGATGAAGGAGCTCTAGAATCTGCACCAGGTGTGTGTCCCACTCTCTCTGTCTCCGACTCCCTCTCTCTCCCACTCTCTCTCTCTCCCACACACTCTCTCTCTCCCACACTATTTCTCTCCCCCACACTCTCTATCTCCCACACACTCTCTATCTCCCACACACTCCCTCTCCCACACACTCTCTCTCCCACACACATTCTCTCTCCCACACACACTCTCTCTCCCACACACACTCTCTCTCCCACACACACTCTCTCTCCCACACACACTCTCTCTCCCACACACACTCTCTCTCCCACACACACTCTCTCTCCCACACACACTCTCTCTCCCACACACACTCTCTCNCTCTCTCCCACACACACTCTCTCCCACACACACTCTCTCCCACACACACTCTCTCCCACACACACTCTCTCCCACACACACTCTCTCCCACACACACTCTCTTCCACACACACACACTCTCTCTCCCACACACACACTCTCTCTCCCACACTCTCTCACTCTCCCATACACACTCTCTCACTCTCCCACGCACACTCTCTCACTCTGTCCCACACACACTCTCCCACACTCTCTCTGTCTCTTTCTCCCACTCTCTCTCTATTTTTCTGTCTCTCTCTGCCTGTGTGCGTTCTTTTCTAGAACCTTTTCCCACATTTAACTCACCTATAGCTCTTACACTCCAGTGAAATTGTGCACAAGATTTTGTAACAAAATAACTTTAATACTATGCTACAGCACACGAGAAGATTCAAAATCTGTATTTTTTTTTCTTCCTTCTATAATATAGGCATGTAAGATAAAAGTATGAAATTTTATATATTCCAGCATCGAAGTGAACAAACCAAATCTTTAGAAAATATTTTGTATCTTTTTTTATTTTTTTCTCGTAATGTTTCATGTATTTAGAATATAGTTAATAACCATTGGTCGGCCATTTTCTGGATCTCTTAAAAGTTATGAGCAACAGGATATTTTAAGAAGAATTTAACGTGCATCTTTTTTTATTGACTTGTTAAAGTTGCAAATGAGGAAAAATAACATATTTTGCTAAATCAGAGATATTTCTATTGTATGTATAAGACTAGAAAAATTACTTTAAGAATAACTATTAATGTATATTATAAATGTAACCGTTTATTACCTCCATAATTGTATATAGTTATGAGTCACCGCTATAGCTGTTTTAAAATGTATTAAATGTATGTCTTTAATATAATTAATTGTTTCTAAAAAATGTGAAAAATGCAACTTATTCGTTGTTTGGCAACTAAAATGTGATAAACATTTTTAGTTACACAACTTCGGCGCTTCTTTCTGTTTAAATCTTGTATTGATTCGTAGGAAAACAATTAAAATTTTTTGGCATTTGCAGATAAGAAACCACCTAAAGAATGGCCGTCCCAGGGCAGAATAGAGTTTAAAAACCTATACTTATCCTATGTTCCTGATGAGCCACCAGTGTTGAAGAATCTAAATTTCATCATAAATCCTTCAGAGAAGGTATGTTGGATAATTTATGGCAAAAGTAATATATAGACAAAAGAGGAATTAAGTATATAAAATATTAATTTGAGACATTTAAAATTTTTTCCTAGCTTGTCTAAAACAATGGAGTATTTATGTAAACTGTAATTCTTCGACTAGACAGGGACCATTCTTAAGACAGGACATTCATAATACAGTGAGATATACATAACTTAATTATGACACTTATCGATTGCTTTGATTGAAAACAATTAAAATTAGAGTAATTTTAGACGATTTTTTTTTTCAAATGCCTTTTCTATATTTATAGACCTCGCATGTACCATGATAGTTTTGTTTAAAAAAAAAATGTATCTGTAATTTTACGTCACTTCTAAAATGGTTATTACTACTCAACAACCAAAATCATTATTAAGAAACTTAATGTTTTCATATAATATTATACTATATAAATAAACCCGTTATTTAAATGGTCGTAAGTAGTTCTAACCCACTATCGCAGCCTCACACAACGTACTATTAGGGGACAAATAATAGAATGCACTAAACAAAATGAAATCGCTTGGTATAGCAAAGCGACGTCGTTTCCATGTATAGAGGGATAACAGACGCTTTACTAAGCTGCGCGAAAAGAAAATAATGATATAAACCAAATAATTAATAAGTAATACAGCGTGGGAATTAGGGAGCCTTGGGGGGTATTGATCTTGACTATCTCGGATTCAAGAATTTTTCTCCAAAACTTAGCAGTAGAAGTTTTTTTTTTTTTTTGTTTTAACTTTTTGTGGCCTTTTGTGGTTGTTGTAGCCTAGTATACTTCCTAAATTGTAAATTGTTTGAATTTTGTTACAGTTAACAATATTCCTGCTCACAGATGCAATTAATTTTAATTCGTGGTACCATATCACGATACTAGCACACAGATGGATGTTTTCCTTATTAAAAAGGATTGTGTTGTTTCCGCCCGCGACTTTTGAAAGCCGGTCAAATATATCACAATATTCTGTTAGAAATAACAATCCTTCTCTTCTGTAAAATCTCAGGTTGTAGACTAGTGTTTTTCAGTTTGTGATAATATGGCATGGTATGTCTTAACCATAAACTAAATAAAAGTTAGATTCATTTTCGTCTTCTGCTTAAGTACTCGGTACTGGCTCAAGAATTGTCCAATGAACTGTCAAATTCGCGTGTTACAGCAGTGATTTACAGTTTGTTTGCATTTTCTTACAACCAGCCCGAGCTTTTAAGAAAGCAAAATAACATTTTATATAACTTGAATACGACGGATTTACATTGCAGCTTAATCCGCATTAGTATACTGTTATTTAAGAACACGTATTCTGCCTCACATTCCGTCTACGATATTAACGCTCCTTGACTTGAGTTACTGATTTTTGTCTTCAGGTTGGTATCGTGGGACGGACAGGAGCTGGCAAGTCCTCCCTCATATCAGCTCTGTTCCGGCTGACAGGAATCGAAGGCTCCATCCTCATAGACGACGTGGACACCAAGACCATCGGGCTGCACGATCTGCGCAGCAAGATCTCAATCATCCCTCAGGAGCCGGTGTTGTTCTCTGGGTCCCTGCGCAAAAACCTCGACCCATTTGACCAGTACTCAGACGCCGTTCTGTGGAGTGCGCTGGAGGAAGTGAGTATAGAAACTGTTTCTTGCTGGCACAACCGTTTATGTGAAACGATTCCTGGGTGACGTTGTGAGAGTTCAAACTAGTTGCATGATACATGAGAGTGCTTTACCCATCTGTGAACCTATGGCAAGTTTTACTTGTGCTGTGGCGTGCGTAACAGGTGGAGCTGAAAGAAGTGGCGAAGGAGCTGCCGGCCGGCCTGAACCACAAGATGTCGGAGGGAGGCTCCAACTTCAGCGTGGGACAGCGGCAGCTGGTGTGTCTGGCGCGGGCCATCATCAGGAACAACAAGATACTGGTCATGGACGAGGCCACAGCCAACATCGACCCAAGGTAAGCGACGACAGGAAATAACATATATGTGTATGTGTGTATGNCATGGACGAGGCCACAGCCAACATCGACCCAAGGTAAGCGACGACAGGAAATAACATATATGTGTATGTGTGTATGAATGTGTGTGTATGTGTGTATGTATGTGTGTGTATGTGTGTGTATATATGTGTATGTGTGTNCATGGACGAGGCCACAGCCAACATCGACCCAAGGTAAGCGACGACAGGAAATAACATATATGTGTATGTGTGTATGTATGTGTGTATGAATGTGTGTGTATGTGTGATACATACACACACATACACACACATATATACACATAGTGTGTTTATATATGAGTATGTGTGTTTATATATGTGTGTGTATATATGTGTATCTGTGCTTATATATGTGTGTATTTATATATGTGTATGCATGCATATTTATATATGAGTATATTTATGTGTATGTATATGTATATGTGTGTATGTATATGTATATGTGTGCATGTATATATGTGTATGTATATGTGTGTGTACGCATTCTCCCTAATGTGAAATTTGTACTCCATCCACGTACAGAAATGCAAATTGTTTACANGTATATGTGTGTGTACGCATTCTCCCTAATGTGAAATTTGTACTCCATCCACGTACAGAAATGCAAATTGTTTACACCACCACGTTCCGTATTGGTGATCATAATTTTGAGATTTTTTTTATTAGTTCCAGTCTCAAAATTGTTACAAATCTCTAAGGTTTTATTTCAGCCATTTTCGCAGTTTAGTTTGTGGAGTGATTTGGGTGGCTCTCAACATTGAGGTCTTGAGAGTTGATGAGGGTGAAACGAAGTGAGTATGGAGCATTGCTGGAAGGCAAGGAAGGGCGAAATGGGAGATCCCTGTGTAAATCCGCCGACCAGCGGCATTGTCCAACATGATTCCCACATGCGTAAATCCGGGAGAGACCCCACAGGGATTCGAGACCGGTTCACCTATGTTGGAGGCTCGTAGTCTGAGCAATACACCTCCGTGGCCTCACGTTAGTTTGTGTAAAATAGCAAACATTTCCAAAAACAAGGAAAATTGTAAAATGGTGTAATTAATTTTTCCTGTGTAATAGCGGAACTTTGCATAAATGCTTGCAACTATTTGGCACCAAACTCTGAATAAATTAAATTTAGCTACTCATTATTGCTTAAACAAACCAAATGAGGGGATTGTATACTGAAATTGAATGATAAATTTGATACGATTGATATCTTTATTGCCATATTAATATACTCTAAAGATTTTATTGCATATGTGCGAGCATAACTGTGAAAAATGATCCGTAGTTTAGTAGTCATAATGTATAGTCGTTAGTCTTCGGGTTTGTGAGTTTGAAGTCCTTTACATTCCTGCAGAGAATATTAGAGTATATACAGTATAATATATATATGTTTCGGGACATATCGGGTTTCCTCTTAAAAGTAATCACTTTCATTGGTTGTTGTGGCAGGACGGACGCCTTGATTCAGGAGACGGTGCGGCGGAAGTTTGCCGACTGCACAGTGCTGACCATCGCCCATCGCCTGCTGACAGTCATGGACAGCGACAGAATCCTGGTTATGGACGCCGGAAATGCTGTGGTGAGTTAGCTCGGAGAGAANGATGTAGTGAGAATGCTGGAAGTATTAGTATTATATATTGGAAAATAATTCGTAGTGATGAAATCTCTGTCCCCAGAATTTGATATCGCGTCAATGCCAGATGCAGATAATCTGAACACACATTCACGATACATTGATCATTTTCACAGGATTAGAAATTCAAGACTATTTTTTGTGACTTTTGAGGGACACCCATTAAAATCACACAATAGATAGTATTGTTGAACACCAAGAGGCCACAAATTTGTGCTGAGTAAATACTGCCACCATAGTAGACAAATAAATTACTGATTTTTGTTGTGATTGGAGCGATTTACATGCCTATGCATGCACTGCATTAACACATGTCACAGGAAACAATGTCCAGCTTCCAGTAAATAAAATTCTAGTTCCAAATAATTTCTTGGGTTTATTTTTTGTGTTGACGTATGCACAAATAATCTATATAATCCAGATTCGATGGCCTAAAAGGACGAGATGGAATATTTGTGGTCGTGTTGTATGTCGCAGGAGTTTGACCATCCGCATGTCCTGCTGCAGAACAAGTCTGGCTTCCTGTGGAGCATGGTCCAGGAGACGGGCAAGTCCATGGCCGATACACTGATGAAGATGGCGGAGAAGGTGGGTGACTCTTGTAACTATCACTGTGTTACCAACTGTGCCAACGCCATAATATTAGCGGATTGACTGAATGCTGTATGTTGCAGGGTTACCACGACACTCAACACGAAAAGACGAGCTAGCACAATCCCTGATGTGAAGACATTTAAATATTCGTATTTATTTACAGAGCTACCAGTGAGAAGATATGGATTTGAAAGTGGGTCATTACTTCCTGCTGCAAGATGGGAGTTACCACAAGAATGTTTGGTGTTCCATTGATTTACTTATATGCTCTAATGTGAGAAGAGTAAGACAAAGTAGAAAAATGGCCTGGTTCTCATACCTCAAATTAGTGAGCTACCATGAGAAGTTAGAATTTTCGATTTGTATGAAGAAGGTACAACACTATATGACCTTTATTATTTGCATAATTTATTGCTAAACACACATGTGATAAGNATTTGTATGAAGAAGGTACAACACTATATGACCTTTATTATTTGCATAATTTATTGCTAAACACACATGTGATAAGACAAAGTTGAAGACTGTTGATGGCCCCATGCTACAAGATGAGCTCTTGCTAAAACTAGGAAATGCTATTTATGTGAAGAGGGTGTATTTAAGTGAACTAGTGCTTTAATAATATGCAAACGATGATATCGACTTGTAGAGAGTAAAGATGAAGAATGATGCGGTGTTTCATCAGACATTAATGATGCAATTAACTTGTAATCTAGGTATTTACTGTCCTTCCATAGTTTTATTTTTAATTTTAAACTTTATATTGTGTATTTTATCATATCCAAATGACTATTCGTTTTTATAACTGCTGCACTACTTTCGGTACACTTTGGTGTATGTTTCATGAAAAGTAATTACAAATTTTTAATTTCGTAACTGTGTAAGTCGTGAGATAATTATAAGTTACATTTGCGAACAGAGTGAATGTTATGTGCAATTCCTAGAGAGATTTTATGTGAAAGATGACACAGGCTTATCTACATCCCACGTTGGGGAAGCCAATTTAACTTGACGCTACGCCACTGTGGAATGCAGGATGGCTTATAGGGTCGTAGTTAATTCTTCCAGGCACAGTCTATAAGGTGCCTTGAAGGTTCAGGGTATTTCAATAAGGTTGTCTTTTGACGTTTCACTTAACTGGATAAATATATTGTCTCGAGTTTAAACAAAAACAACATACAGAAACACTTCNCTTTTGACGTTTCACTTAACTGGATAAATATATTGTCTCGAGTTTAAACAAAAACAACATACAGAAACACTTCCGATGTGTGGTACTCTAATTTGGCTACTTGTATTAACTGGGGGTGACATTGGGATGGAGGGGGGGGGCTTCTCTGGACAGCGACTTGATACTTAACTCTGCTGGTATGATGTCAGCTGTGAATGAGCTCCAGCGATGCGGGCTGCCTTGGAAAAGGCCCGCATTTGGTGCCATCTCACTGGACTGCTGTTCTACTGACGTACTCATGTACTGAGGTACTGTTGTCGCCAGGGGGTCCAATGTGCCCCCGGCTGCACTGGCACGGCTGTTCNTGACGTACTCATGTACTGAGGTACTGTTGTCGCCAGGGGGTCCAATGTGCCCCCGGCTGCACTGGCACGGCTGTTCCCTCTGTGCGGCGATATTCAACTGTTCTGCTCGAAGGTCTACTGATTACTCATCTAACCTCTCTGCATGGTAATAATTCACTATCACTTCCACCTTCCCACAAAGAGGCTTATATGCTCTCTCGCCTCCCTCCCTAATTGTCGGCACATGTCGCCTTGTTTNACTTCCACCTTCCCACAAAGAGGCTTATATGCTCTCTCGCCTCCCTCCCTAATTGTCGGCACATGTCGCCTTGTTTTGGGGTGGTAGGAAACAGAACAATGCATTTCAAAAAACATGCCCTGGTTCCTGAAGGTTGGGGGGGAGAAGGTGACACAATTTCCATAGCTTACTCTGTCAGCTATTTCTCCGCGGTGCACATCCACATTGTCCCGTGGTTAGCTAAGGGGGCGGGGGTGTTCTCTACGCCACTTTCCAGCTTGTCAGCTGTTTCTCGGTGCATTTTTTCTGATTTCAGGCTAAATACACCTGACTGTCGTGAATCTCGGTGCTTACAAATCTCATGGGCTTGCTAGGGGCTTAGGGGGTGGGTGAAGAGGGGTGGACTACGCAGCAGGACACGTGTTATAGTCGACACGTGTCTCTCTAAGTCCTACAATGGTTATGCTGGCAGGAGGTGGTTGTGGGACAGCGCCGCTCTAATATTCCTAATGCGTCACACATCAAATTCCCCCCTCGTCTTTTCGGCGCTGATACACTCCGTGCCAAAATCTTGGGTTTCAGCATATTTTTGCCTCTGTAAGCTAACCTTCTCTGTGCTCTGCTCATCTCGTCTCTGGCGCTGGCTCCACATGTTTTGCTCGCCCGGCTGTCTCGCATGGTGCGACAGCTGTTACTTCCTCTCTCTACGTCTCTCTCCCTACGTCTCTCTCCCTTCGCTTCCCCTAATCTGGCTATTACTCACAGACCTGCATCGTCTCCACGGTTGAAAGGTGTGCCCTTACCTGTAAAAAGGGCCTAACACTCCGGCTCTGCGGGTTACCAAAACACAAGACGTTTATTCTCAAAAACTGAGGGACTTTTACCTGGGTTATACTTCTTCCATCGACTGCATGCTACTGCACACTTTTAACTCCTGGCTAACTATTTGAACTCGCCAAACTACAAAACATGGGGCGATACACTTCTTGAACTATCTAAACAAACACCTGGTACCACACACCTCGGACTCTGGACAGGACTTACCAACATTCTTACAGGGTTACAAACCAATTTACAGGGTTACAATTTACAGGGTTACACCACATGACCTTCAAATTTACCTCCAGTGATCTATTAAGATCACTACACTTCTACCTTATTTGTTCTTCTGTACTTCGGTTTCCTGGTAAGGCGGAAACATGCTTGCTCTATGCAAACAAACAGGTGGCTTATGGCCGGTATATATTGCACAGCTGGAAATCTTTATGCTTTGGTGACAGGAATTAATTTTACGTTAATGACGACTGCACAGGTCGTCGAAGGAAACTCTTAATTACTAGGTTGGTACTCTGTTCAAGGGTTCACACTAATTTCCGGCACTCTTGGCGCTTTTTAACAAATGTTCTGACGATGACACACAAAGCACACTGACTCATGTTACGTTTTTACTATTACGACGACTCACAGGTCGTGGAAAGAAAAAATAATAAAACTCTTATCTGTCTCTTAGCTGTTGCCGCGGCGTTTGCCGTTAGGGCAAATGTAAACATACTCTCTCNAATAATAAAACTCTTATCTGTCTCTTAGCTGTTGCCGCGGCGTTTGCCGTTAGGGCAAATGTAAACATACTCTCTCAGTAAAAAACTTATGAACACATTCTACTTCGGTTCCCTGCTGAATGCATATATTGGGTACCTTGGAAATTACATTAAATTACACTCAGGCACACTTGAGTGTGGCATCTACAAGTCTTTCGGCTGAAGGCCTANGACCTTGGAAATTACATTAAATTACACTCAGGCACACTTGAGTGTGGCATCTACAAGTCTTTCGGCTGAAGGCCTAACTTCACTGGTCAAACTGTAAACAGTATGTTGCACTAGGTTGCGGTGCACTTAGGTTGGCTGGCAGGTCGTGTAACTTGACCTAGTTTTCGCAGCGGGTGACATGGGTAATTACTTACCCAAAGACTGTTTCTTTCGGCTGCGGGTGGTTTCTTCTTACGCCTCGCACTGTGATCCTGGGTGAGCCTNTACTTACCCAAAGACTGTTTCTTTCGGCTGCGGGTGGTTTCTTCTTACGCCTCGCACTGTGATCCTGGGTGAGCCTCGGCATCTGCGGGGTGAGGGGGTGAAGGCTGCTTCACTTCCTCTCGTTCTGTTGACTCTGGACTGTTGCTTTGCAGGCTCATCCTCGGTTTGTGGCTGCGGACTCCCGGCTTCGTTTCTTGGTCGGTGCACTTCGCTTCTCCCCTACTGTCTATTCTGCATCCGCTTCCTTCTCTGGTGCGTTCGTTCTCCTTCTCGCCTGTCTCCTTTCCACTTATCTTCCCGTGCGCATATACTTTTCTGCCTCGGTATTTCTTATACCGTCTCTGGCGGCCTCGGTTATCTCTCTCTGGCGCACATTTCTAGCGCGCTTCACACTTCGTCTCGGCTGGCGCGGTGGCGACATTATCTCTCCGCCGCCCGGCGACTTAACTGATATAGCGTGAGGCCACATTTCTTATCGGTCCACCTTGTGGAATGAATACTCGGGTGTATTATCTGAGATAGCGAGTGGCGCTCGGGTGTTTAAAGTAGATAACGCTTGGGCAGTGTTACTTCTTAACATTTATTGCTGTTGCCTGTTATCTCTCTGCCTTGGGCCACTGTTCCGTGACCTAGTGACCCACTGCCGGTCATTGGCCTCGCTACTCACTTCTCTGGCGCCGCTCTAATACTCCTAATGCGTCACACGTCAAAGAAAAGAATCGCAACTCTTGAGGTGCATATTAATTTTGTGCAACTTACGACCCAGTCACACGTAGTACGCTTTCTCAAAAATGCCTTTGCCGACAATCGAATGCCGACTGAGATACAAGGGGTATACAAATGTTCAGTAAAACATGTTACAAAATTATTAATGAGATTCTTGGGTGTCTTTGTCCTATGTTTTGTAAATCTGACTGTTTTTTTAATTTTTATTATTCACATATTCGTACAGCATATGAAATCATTGTATTTAGATGGTAAATTCACTCGTATTTGACGTATTTAAAAGTGATACTCAAAGCCATCAAAATAAACTTATTCCATGCTACCATCTACAGGTAATGTTTATTATTTTTCGTTATTTGTAGAGGGGTATGTAAATTTTGTGAATGTATATCTCAGTAGCCTAGACTTTTCAGCCCTTGTTGTTTATTCATTGCATGCTGGAATGGTGAAAAGTTTTTTAAAAATTAAATTGGTTGCACGTAATATGATCGCATTAAATCTTCGTGTTTATTACTGGCTCAAGAGTTGCTCAGGAGAATGTCAGAACAAATGTGATCCAAGCATAATAGTAACACTGGAGTATACATTCTCGATGTCAAAACTACCACTAAATGAATCTGCGAAATTCACCGACCTCAAACTACTTGACATTGTTTGTACAGTATTATGCAAAACATTGTAAAAATAATCTTAATAAAGTTAATGATATTTTCTATGTACTGATTTATCACTGATTCATATGAATAATTAATTTGTAGAGAACATTAGTATTTTATTATATAGTCATAGTCTGCAAGTGTAACACAGTAAGTCTGAAGTCAGTAATATTTTATTAACCATTTCTATCACACTTANCATAGTCATAGTCTGCAAGTGTAACACAGTAAGTCTGAAGTCAGTAATATTTTATTAACCATTTCTATCACACTTACCTTCACTCAAGAGTTTTCTTTTAACTACTCATATGTAGATTCTTGCCTCTGTGTGGAATTCATTCTCGTCTGTTAATATCTTGCCTTCATCCTCTTCTGTGAGTCACTAACGTTTTTACAACTGGTATCACCTCCATCCATTCCATATGTAATTTCCGTTCTGATTACCCCTCCCTTATTATGTTCAACAACTTCTGGAATAATTATTGTTCTCACTTTGGTTTTTGTTTTTTTGTTGTGTCATTAATTTTTTTACATCATCATTCACCATGCCTCTTATTTTTTTCTTCTTCCTTTCCTAGTTTGGTTGTGTCGCAACCTATTATTGTTTTTCATATCTGCTTGCCAATCGTCTGACCACTTCACAAACCAATGTTCTTTTTCCTTTTTTTTTTTTTTTTGTGTGCCAGAATTAGATTTTTTCGTATTTACTCGCTATATTGTCGCCATATTCTCACGGCTGCTCTTGAAAGTTCTCCTGAAGGCCATTTATTCTGCTACATTCCTATTTCCGCTCTGTGGACCCACTATAATACACAGTAGTTCAATTTATCGCTCTTAATCAGCACGCGATAAAAATGAGATTTGTTCCCCGCTTGGACTCCTTGGTGACTGCACGAGAAAAACACGATGTGGTCATAAAGGCAAGAGTGGAGATAGTTACTCGCATGAAGGTCGAACTTATCACCTCCTCACTTACACGAACACGTACGGACCGAAGTCTTAAGGCTGTTGTCTGGTTTGAAAGCGGTGAGAATTTGGTATATGGAAATACNCACGAACACGTACGGACCGAAGTCTTAAGGCTGTTGTCTGGTTTGAAAGCGGTGAGAATTTGGTATATGGAAATACGTGTTAATGAAATTAGGTTTTTTGACATTTTAACGATAGAAACACATACACAACCAGGGATTTTTTAACATGAAATACACGCTTCTTAGCTACCGAAGCCTTTCGTGACATTAATATATAACTTTTTTCCTGGAAAACTCATATAATTCAATGATTAAATTAAAAATTACTGAAAAAAAAATGGTTATATTTACCTCTATACAGAGCTTGAAAGTATATTTTCTCACACTTATATATTAATTTCAAGTTTATATCTTGAAATTGGCTCTAATAAACCGAATTTTATTATATAGTCCATTCGTGGTTACTTCCGACTTTTCTGAAGCCCGCTAAAGTTCTACTTCCAGGATATCCCTCCACCTCGTGCAATCAAAATTCAATCAAGTCAAGGGAATTACACCAAAAGGGATAACGCACCGCATTCATTCGCACACAGTGAAATAATAGTTTCCCAAAGAACTATTTATTACTAGGCATTACCAGCGCACCTGTTTTCTCGCTGTTTTATTAATATTAATCAAATAATAATAAGTATAGATAACACATAAAAAATCCAATTTAACCAAATATATAGTACATTCGTGAACAGGATTATAAAACGCTTGTGATACGTGACATATTATGGAAATAACGAAACACCAAATACATGGGGATATTTTTCGAAGGTTCGATTCAAAAAGTGCGAAGAAACCGTGAATAGACTATACCAAATTTGCACTGCTTTCAAACCAGGAAACAGCCTTAACCTGACAGTCACCAACATGAGGACATATAGCCGGTAGCATGTTGGCAGACGTGCCCAATCTCTGTGTCCCTAGGGCGTTGAGGCACGCCAACTGGAAGCTCGTGCGCACTACCTGCCGGGCTGCAGAACCGCGCACACGGGTGAGTATGCCTGCTATCCTTACTACAGCTAGGGTCGGAACAAACCTCCAGCACAGAATGCGAGCATTTTGGCGTCCTCTCGCAGGCGGTTCACGATCAACTGACCACTTCTTGAAGCCCTGCTTAATACATACTTGTATTGATAGTTCACCGTAAAGTGAGAACTTTTAACTCCCTAATTACTTCTTTCCTACAAGCCATTTTTTACCCCTCCACCACTTTAAAAAATAAATATTGCCATGTAAGTAATAAACAGTGTGTATATTATTCACC
Organism: Clitarchus hookeri; assembly: GCA_002778355.1. Classification (NCBI taxonomy): domain Eukaryota; kingdom Metazoa; phylum Arthropoda; class Insecta; order Phasmatodea; family Phasmatidae; genus Clitarchus; species Clitarchus hookeri. The sequence continues at coordinate 84,062 of NQII01007001.1, read as the reverse complement.
GAACTCTGAAGTTAACGTCTAGGGCTACAATAATAAACATATATTCAAAACGAGAGGTCTTCAAAAAGTGCTCACTTTACCGTGAATAGCAGATATACAAATTATGAATATTCCGCCATACGTAAAATTTGCGTTGCCGTGGACCTCACAACTTTATTCATGCGATTGTTAAGTGACGCCATGCAATTATGATAAAAGTAAATATTGCAGAACTGTGCAAAATTGTACGCTTATATGCATTAAAATACCAGACGGGGAAAGTAGTGATTTCAGAATTCGCAAATGTACGGGCTGTTGTTTATGGTAAATAGGGAACTTTTTAAATCAACCTTTGAAAAAATATCACTGTCCCTACCTGCACGTATATTAACGCGCACAGTGACTGGCCTACGTCCTGTAAAGTTGGTAATGAAAGAGGAAATTAACGTTTACTTTAAAATGTTAGATAAACATTTGTGAATACTAAAGCCAGTTAAGAGTAAGTGAAGAGATGGGGGGGGAGGGGCTCTTAACATCGAGGACTTGAGAACCGATGAGTGTGAAGCAAGACGAGTAAGGAGCAGCGACGAAATGCAAGGGCGGGGGAAACTGGAGAAACCCGAGGAAGCCCGCCGACCAGCGGTATCGTCAGACACTATTCCCACATGCGAAAATCTGGGAGCGACCTCACCGGGAATCGAACTCGGTTCACCTTGGTGTGAGGCGAGCAGTCTTATCACTACACTGTCGCAGCCCCATGGATGGTACGATTACATATTTTATTTTCTGTTTTCTTTAGTGCACATAAGTTTAAGAACAAGCAACTTTATTAAGTATTAAATTTTCTAATAATTTCGCAATTTTTNTTTTCTTTAGTGCACATAAGTTTAAGAACAAGCAACTTTATTAAGTATTAAATTTTCTAATAATTTCGCAATTTTTACTTTACCGACGCATGAATAAAGCGATCAGGGCCATGGCAATGTTATCCTTACGTCTGTTGTAAGAATACATAATGNTTTTCTTTAGTGCACATAAGTTTAAGAACAAGCAACTTTATTAAGTATTAAATTTTCTAATAATTTCGCAATTTTTGCTTTACCGACGCATGAATAAAGCGATCAGGGCCATGGCAATGTTATCCTTACGTCTGTTGTAAGAATACACAATGNGCTTTACCGACGCATGAATAAAGCGATCAGGGCCATGGCAATGTTATCCTTACGTCTGTTGTAAGAATACATAATGCGAATAGAAGTATATCTGAAACAGAGCTTTCAAATGTGCTCAATTTACCATTAACAGCCTTTAACAATGCAACCTATGACTTAACGTGATTTTTTTCAAGAGGAAAGAAACGCCCTTAGAAATAGGGAATTAAAATTAGTTATTTGCAAAATGTCGGAATCTACATGACACGAAACAAAAAATTCGTGAATATTGTTAGCCTGATTTGACATCTACCACCCGTCAACATTCGGCAGGTACTAACAGAGCCCATCGTTATGTAACATACCTAGCAGTCAACCTACATCTNCTACCACCCGTCAACATTCGGCAGGTACTAACAGAGCCCATCGTTATGTAACATACCTAGCAGTCAACCTACATCTCCCTTTCAAATGCTGCACGTTTTCTCTAGAATCGTTCGCCTGAGTGTAATATATTAAGGCAACGTTTCGTATTCTTTTAATGTACACGTGATTACTACCACCTTACGAAAATCGATAAGCACCCACTGGTAACACAACTTTGTGGGTTAATAACATGGAACACCCTTATTTCCTACCACCTCAGAAAATGTTGAAATGTTGCCTCTTTTCAGCAGTCAGAACACTGCTGCAACACTGCCAGTTAGTGTTCAAGCAGCACTGTAGGTTCTCCTGAATAAACTGCATCTAGTGAGAGTAATATCTGTGATTGCGGCGTGTATTAATCTGACTTCTATAGTCTATTTGCNAATATCTGTGATTGCGGCGTGTATTAATCTGACTTCTATAGTCTATTTGCGATTTCTTGACACTTTTTTTTAATAAAACCTTTGAAAAATCACCCCATGTACGGCGTGTCTGGTTGTTTCCAAAATATGTAATGTACCGTAAGATTTATGTGCTTACGTCAACATTAAACGATTTTATTTTTGGTTAAATTGAATTTATACTTATATTGTATACATGTAAATTATAATGTTAAATTTATTAACTAANCTACCACCCGTCAACATTCGGCAGGTACTAACAGAGCCCATCGTTATGTAACATACCTAGCAGTCAACCTACATCTTCCTTTCAAATGCTGCACGTTTTCTCTAGAATCGTTCGCCTGAGTGTAATATATTAAGGCAACGTTTCGTATTCTTTTAATGTACACGTGATTACTACCACCTTACGAAAAATCGATAAACACCCACTGGTAACACAACTTTGTGGGTTAATAACATGGAACACCCTTATTTCCTACCACCTCAGAAAATGTTGAAATGTTGCCTCTTTTCAGCAGTCAGAACACTGCTGCAACACTGCCAGTTAGTGTTCAAGCAGCACTGTAGGTTCTCCTGAATAAACTGCATCTAGTGAGAGTAGTATCTGTGATTGCGGCGTGTATTAATCTGACTTCTATAGTCTATTTGCGATTTCTTGACACTTTTTTTTAATAAAACCTTAGAAAAATCACCCCAAGTACGGCGTGTCTCGTTGTTTCCAAAATATGTAATGTACCGTAAGATTTATGTGCTTACGTCAACATTAAACTATTTTATTTTTGGTTAAATTGAATTTATACTTATATTGTATACATGTAAATTATAATGTTAAATTTATTAACTAATATGAATTAAAACAGGGGGGAAATAGACATGTTGGTTGTGCCTATAGGCTTTTCACGGTAAAGTGAGCACTTTTGAGGCCCTAGTTACGTTTTCCTATCAGCCGTTTTTTATCCTTTAACCACTATTTAAAATAAACATTGCCGTGTAAGTAATAAACACAGAGCATATTTTTCACCGAACTCGAAAGTTAACTTCCAAGGTTACAATAAAATACATTTATTGACTATTATTCCAAATGAGAGAGCTTCAAAAAGTACTCACTTTACCGTGTACAGCCTGTAGCAAAAAATAGATACCATACAAAATATTATTACAGCAAGTGCGCGCGAATGCGGTGCATCGTCTCTTAAGTGTAATTTTAGAGACTTTGTTAAGGTTTGTTTGCACGAGACAGAGAAATTTCACAAAAGTAGAACTTAAGCAGGTCTTCAGAAAAGTCCGAAGTAACCGTGAATGGACTATACCGAAAAGGTTTTGACGTGAATACGTTCTTAAAACCAGACCTAGACACTGTGTACCAGGGCGGAAACGGCAACGTAACGTTTGCAGGATGACTAATACGTAATTTGAATAAATGTGGTCTCGTTCTATCGGATATACGAATACGATGCGAGTGTGACCTTGAGTTGGTGCTGCGAGGCGCGGAGGGGACTCACGGCGCCAGGTTGAAGTTTTGGTGGGTGGGTGAAAAATTCCGAGCGGTATATATCGCGACTCCGAAGTGCTGGCGCGATGATTTTGGTGCCAAACGAAATATCTCGTCTAAATCTGCAGATTTCAGTCACGAAAGCCAAGTATAGTGCATTCACGGCGACTTCAAACTTTTCTGAAGCTCTGCTGAAGTTCAAGTCCCAGGCTATTCCTCCTCCTTATCCTCATGCAAACAAAGCTTTACTGTGTCTAGAAAATTACGCCAGGGGGGCAACGTGCCAGTTTCTTTCGCACTCAGTTGTATAATATGTTGCACAAGAACTATTTCGTACTGGTTATAACCAACACCTATTTTCCCCGTGTTCCATTGACATTCATTACAAATGAAATATTGTGATTTATATACGTAATATAAGTAAAAGTTCAATTTGACTTTTATGTCAACACAAGCATAAAACTCTTGTGAAACATAGCATATTTAGGAAGCCACCAAACACGTCGTATATGGGGTGATTTTTTTCAAAGGTTTGTTTCAAGTGTGAAGAAACCGCGAATATACTATATCAACTTCGTTACTTCCATTCCATCCAACATTACCTGCTTATGCAGATGTATTCACGCAACCCCACGGCTGTCCCTGACAAAGCCGTGCGCGTTTTTTAAATAGAGAGACTGAGTATTTTCTAGAGTGAATTTATAAGTGAAGTTCATATCTTACAAAACTGTCGCACTAGCAAGTGACGACATAGAAAGTTCTCCATTCTAATGTGGAATGCTTCACTTCCAATTCTTATTCAGATCATCAGTAGCATAATATATAGGCGCTGAATTTTGGGAGTAGCAAGGGGGGCGGTTACCTCTCCACTTTCCAGCCAGTAGGGCCATAGCCTCCCCCCCCAACCCCCTCAGTTGATAAACAGTAGCTGGTCTACTTGCCTCATTATTTTCAAAATATATTTTGTTTGTACGTCTTTACATAACCAAAACCATGAATACTTCAGTAGAAATTATAATTTTTTATATTTAAATCTAAGGCCTGTATGAAATAAGTGTTACGTACGTGCATAACCGCTTGTACAAACACGCAACTCACATTATGAGAGAGGAGTGAGGGAGAGAGATATAAGGTTTAAATGAACATATGTACTGCAACAGAAATTTAAGATTTGTTATCCCCCTCCCCTGCTAGAAACAAGAAGTGAGCGCCTGCGGCATAGTAGTTACTGTTCTGTAGGCATCTCGGTACGTCAACATAATTGCCTCGTCCGTTTGGCAACGGAGATACAGCAAGTATTCTTTCCGCTGCAGCCGAAGCTCGCGCGCTGCATTCCAGCGACTCAGCTGAATGGTATGAGGCGCTGAGCTCTGCAGCAGTTATTTGCACACTCAACGTGCTCATTTTTACCGACCTATGGACTAGTATTGAACAGTCAGTTGACACTTTAAAATTATTACACGCATAGCCAGATTACAATCCTGGCAGTTCTTTACATATCCTATATAGAGTAAAAACATATTTCAGCTGCCGATAATATTCTCTTCTGCGCCTTTCGATATAGGCGTTAAGAATAGACGTTTTTTAAATATATAATTAGCTGCTTCCACCGTTGTAAATATACCAAGCAGTGATTTAATTAAATTTGATACACTTAGGATTGTAATATATTTTGGTGAATTTAAGTTTCTTACGGCAAAGCGATTTCAAGGCTGACTTGAAAATTATTTGCATTCTGGCTGTAGAATTTATTTTAATCCACATGTAAAGAGAAATACGTAATTTTCCGACACATTTCTTTTTCATACTCTTCGTCAATCTGTCAACAAACTTTCGCATGTCTTCTTTATGCTACGTGTAAAATATGGCTGATTTAAACAACGGTATTGCACATAGAAGTGAATGTGAATACAATATGCGGGGCTCCGTATCTAGCATACGACATTGCAGATATGGTGGCAAAGCTTCATGCCGTGATCACTACAGTTGATGAGAAGATGCTGAATAATGTACAAGGCAATATTCTGCTGCGTGCTGCCGCATGCCAGTGAATGACGGTGGACACTTTGAACATGCCATGCAAATCTCGCCCTTCTAACAAAGTGTCGTGGATCTCTGACGTGGACAGCTAGCTCGGCTCTGATGCTTGTATTTTAGATTAGAGTGTGTTAACCACTTAACGTACACATTGATATTCTGGTTCAGGTATTGGCAAAGAAGAAATCTGTGGGATGAAAAATAATTCTTTATAACATATGATCATTCTTTATAACACCAGATCCATAGTACAATAACCTNAATCTGTGGGATGAAAAATAATTCTTTATAACATATGATCATTCTTTATAACACCAGATCCATAGTACAATAACCTTTGGTAAGGTTTCCACCAGATCCATAGTACAATAACCTATGGTAAGGTTTCCACCAGATCCATAGTACAATAACCTATGGTAAGGTTTCCACCAGATCCATAGTACAATAACCTATGGTATGGTTTCCACCAGATCCATAGTACAATAACCTATTTTAAGGTTTCCACCAGATCCATAGTACAATAACCTTTGGAAGGTTTCCACCAGATCCATAGTACAATAACCTATTTTAAGGTTTCCACCAGATCCATAGTATAATAAGCAGTTACTTACAAAATGGCTGGTGTGGCAGCAGCAACCAATAGNTTAAGGTTTCCACCAGATCCATAGTATAATAAGCAGTTACTTACAAAATGGCTGGTGTGGCAGCAGCAACCAATAGCATTGAAGGTGCTTTCTGTATTGGTGCTAGCCTCTGGCCTTGCCACCAAACACGATTTAACCTACTCTGCAACATGTCAGACTTGACCGAGTATTCTCGGGTTAGTTTGTTAAAGAGTTAATGCATACGGTCATTACATGGTGTATCGCATGTGGATTTCACAATACAATATTCACCACAGCACTACTGTGCGGATGGTGCAGTGCCCCACACACGATCACACACTGCATTCATGGGGCCACTGCGGCCAAACAATTGGCCGTAATACAAAATGACCCGTAATATTTTCCTTCGCAGTTTTCACTTATCTAAGCAACCACGATGTTATCTGACATATTATTTACATGGTATATAATGATTTAGGCTGAGTTACGAGCCACGAATGAACTGCTCTCTTCACATCCTCATCTAGGATCTTGAGAGGGAGTCACAGCGGATATGAATTCTCCCCTCCCTTCCGGAACCCACACATTGACATGAAACTGTCCTGTGAATGTTTTAAAACTTGAAAAAATTAATTTGAGTAAAATTTAAAGAACTAGTTTACAAGCTGAATAGTAAGCTCACCCAACCTGATCACCTATAAGAATACCGCTTGCTCCCTTTTAACTCCAGCAATCTCATGGGATAACTAATAGTTTCAAATAAGCTGTCTAACTGACTTCGTACGGTCTCAAGCCACTACGCCCCTTCTCACACTCTAGACGATGTATTCACTCACCACTGAATAATAGTATCAGCTACGCCGCACTTATCTCGACCGAGGACTCCCGCACACAGTCTCGGTCCGCAGCTCGTTGCCTTCCTCATGTGCGGGCGCCCCGAGGTCGTCGATGGTGGAAGGACACAGCCTGCGCCCAGCACCTGTTGCGCGTTCGCCTTATATCCACGCCACTGGCCTAATCCGCCCCCCCCCCACTTCCCACCAGAGTGGGTGGCTCGGTTTGTTTGATGATATACCTTCCCTCTCGAAACACTGCATGGCTGCATGGCACCCTGGCGCAGCCTGTGATATCCTTACTGGGCAATAAAAACGTATCAAGACGATGTTTTTGCAGTCTCGACAATGTGTACAGAAGCGTGTGGGCGTGCATTGACCTGCAAGATCAACATTCTTAGCGACATATTTCTTCGCGACAAAAACCCTTCATATTGTGTACGCATTCATCGATGAATATCGGTACTAGACACACCTTCCGAACGCAAAAATCGTATCGCTGCACGCTGCTCTTATCCCACGAGAATGGCTAGTGGGAAGCCTTTGTTTTTCTCGCATCACAGTCGCAAACGAACTGACACTACATAATCACACCACTGGGGACACTCAATCAGTAGTGCTGGTTCGCAATTCCTCGCGTAACTGACCGCTTAGGGTATATGAGGGTACCATTACAGATCGTATTGACTACGGTACGCGCAGCAGGCCAGTACACTTAACTCCATTCACATTCCACAGCACGACTTATTAACTCCAGAACTCCATTTCATTCTGCTGTGTCGTGCCGGCCAGGCCAATTTTTACCGTCCCAGATCTTATTTTGTTCTGCCACCAGGTGTTAATATCAGCTGCAGTAGAACGCAGTCTGATATAAAGCGATACTGCCTTCCCGATCGCGGTGGGTAGGCGAAGATACCACCTCACCAGTCAACAGCTATGTGCAGGGTTGAACATGCATGCGCCATCGTGATGGTGTGGTGGTAGGTGGTAATTGGGCTTAACGTCTCATCAACAGCGAGATCATTAGAGACGGAGAAATTTGCTCAGGGAAGAAGGATTGGGGAAGGAATTGGTCATGGAATTTGTTAAGGACCCATGCCACCATTCGCCTGGAGTGATTTCGGTAAACTATGAAAAACAGAAATCAGGATGGCCGGCTACCTTGCTGAAGCCGAGGCCTATCCAACCTCTACGAACGCGCTTCGTGAACGAGTCCTCTCAGTAGGCGAACCAGACCATCGTCTCTACTCGGATGAGCATCAACCCTTGGGAGTTATCCACCACCATGGATGACATGCCGCTTTTTTTCCACCAAGGCCACTTGTGCTGACAAGTCATTTTTCCTCAGGGCGTACCGGAGCCGCGCGAGCCACCACCGACTTCGGCCGGGGTATTGACCACCAGCATCAAGCCCTCCAGGTAGTCACCCACATCTAGTCCTCCCAAGCAGAAGATTCAGCCAGTGCCACCCAGAGCCCGACCCTCGATCGGCTCGGCCAAAGGCCGGGGATTCTCATCGATGCCCTGGGTCCCCACGATTATACCATGCCCACCGAATTTTCACCCAGAAATGCCCAAACCCTCCAGAACGCCAGAGAGTCCCTTCACAGGAGCTTCGCCATTCTAAGATCTACCCACAACTGCAGGCCCCAGTTTGAGACTGCCTCACTGGGGACACAATGAACTTGAACAGAAAGCTCTGCTACGGAAGTGCAGCCAACAGACGTAATATAATAGGCGTGGGATATTTTTGACCCACGCTCTTATAATATAGTTCTTCTTTTTTAAGTTATGGTTAGTTTTTTAATCTCTTAGATCCCTATATATGTGAATCCTATGCACATGTTATTTGAAATGTAGTAAGCCATATGTGAAATAATATATTTTATTCACTTGCTCAATTTACAGAAGGTAACACCACCGTAAAAAATGGACTGCGGCAGGAAGGCGAAGAGATGTCCCAATCCACGAGAATCTGCGAACTTTATATCCGCTTACTTTTACTTGTGAGTAAAATACTTCTCAAATAACAAAATTTTGTGGCCGAGGGTGCGCGGTGGTAAGAAAACTCGCCTTCTACCATGGTGAACCGGGTTAGATTCCCGGCCGGATCCCCCAGATTTTTCTCATGTGGGGAATGCGGCGAACATTGCCGTTTGATGATTAGTTTTCTCGGGGTAATCCTGTATCCCCTACACTTACATTCCGTCACCGCTCCATCTTCGCCTCATTTCACTCTCGCCTGCACTGCACGCGCATATGTCATAAGACAGCAAATAAATGGTACAGAAAAAATGTGAATTACTGTAGAGGTTACTTTTTTAAAACTATAAATGTCCTGTGCCAAACTTTATGCAGTTATGTGCTTTAATACCTCGCTTTTCTGAGCAGGTACTGGAAATTTAAGTCTAATTTTACACTTTGGAAAGAAAATAAATGTGGTTATTAGCAAGACATATAAACACCCGCAAACAGGATGGAAGAGTCAAACAGAACATAACTTACCGGCAGACTGAATGCTAAGGAGACCCTGAAGAGAAGGCAAACTGTCACCTTTTGCATCAGAGGGAATACTGAGACGTAACGCGACTTTAGCCGTATGATTTATCCGCAGAGCCCGAGATGTCGAGTGACCAACAGCCAATCGCATGCGAGCAAAAAGAGGTCACTCGAAATTAGGAAATCGTAATTTAACGTTTTCCCCATCAGCACAATCTATCTGAAAATGACGGAAACTATAGCGAGTGTATGGTAAACTGAGGAACGAAACTGAGGAATGACAGCTGAGAAATGAAACTGATCTATGAAACTGGGGAATTAATGTGGAGCTTCGCGCTGTACACTCCAAAATTTTGCCATCGGTGAATAAAAAAATTTGATGGTACAAAAATTAAAGATTTCCGATTTAACTTGCCCTACACTTATAAAACAAATATGACCGCTGGCTCGCAGAAAGAGTGGTGTTTCTGCGGTAGACCGCAAAGAGTGCGCCGCGCACAGTCATATATGGTCTAATGCAAGGTCAAGCGTGAGTTACGGTTATCAGTACGTTGGATAAAGTTAATTATTTACTAAAAAAGTATAATTATTAAACAATGCCCATTATTTATGTACTAATTATAAATTATTTATATTTAATTAAAATAAGTTACTTAATTATTTATATTTAACTATAGTATATTAATAATTCTGGAATGTATATTTTAGTTATATTTTAATTTAAAAAGCCAGTAAGGGAATATATTTTATACATATATTTATTTATCATTAAATATAGCTTATTATACATTTATTGAAATGTGAGTTCAAATATTAAAAGAATTTTTGTTGATTTTAATTATAATAAAATTATAAATGGAAGCTAGTTATCTTCATCTTCTTCGTCATCTTCTTCTTGTTGTCGCTCGAAAATGTTTAATTCATTGTCATTATCCTCATTATCGGTCATAGTCATCTCCAAACCTTCCAGAATTTCAGGATCGTATGCGCTTTCTTCATCGGGATTACTTGGATATAGTGAAGCGTTGANAAGTTGTAGAGAATTTTATATTCTACAACTTTTATAATAAGTGCAAATCTTATTTAAGCAATAAAAAGCGAGATATTCGCGAAAAACCGATTTTTATGACCTTTGACCTTCAATATCTTAAGACGCGGACACGATAACATTGGTGACTTTTGAGACAACATTAAGAACGACAAAACAATGGCTTATACCAATTTACAGCTTATTATCTTTCATTCCGAGGTTGACCCCTTTTTTTACCTAATATGACTGGGCTATAGAGTCGAGCCGAAGGAGATGGCCCCTCAAGTCCGAAGAGGACTCCCGAGCACTTCCGAGACGAGCCGAAGCAAGCAAGCAAGCCTCCTAGCCTCACTGCCCCATTTAAAATGCATAATCCAGAATTCTCACAATCACACTACTCGTCGTCCCACTTCGAATAGAAACAATTTTGGATTAAGTGTGGGGGAAAATGCTAAAAATATTTTCTATGAATGACGACTGAATCTGTCAACCAGCTCTGTCGGCAACTTTTTCCAATGCATTCCATAATTATTATGATAATTAATTTTGAGTAACATGTCAGACGTTAGCATAGGAATTTTATGATTATTTTATCGATTTAAAAAGTTGTGTCATTTGAAACATTCCTTTACATGCTCAATGCTTGTAATTATTGCAGTTGGTTGTGGAAGATATTTAGAAGAGGCATGAAGAAGGAGATGGAAATCGAGGACTTGTTCGAGCCACTGAAGGAACACAGATCAGACTACCTTGGCGACCGTTTCGAGAGGTTAACTTTATTATTACGCTTATATCCTCCTGTGTCAGTATTCTAAGAAAACAGTACACTAGGATAAAAGTCACATATCCTTTTCTCCACCTGCGGTAATCATTATGTGCCGTAACACTTTTTAAGTAAACGTTAACTTAGGCCACAAAAGTAGATTTTACCACAAAAAAATATTTGTGTTTCTTTATGTGTGCAATCAAAAGAATACTGACAATATTTTCAAATAAAATTTATTTTGCTATGTTTTATTTACAGTAAAAGTAGTGCTTACAAATGCATTGGGAATTTATCCATTTTCTCAAAAACTGAGAAAAATTAATTTTTTGAGAAACTTAGCAAAGGTCTTTTACACTTCACTTTTCTCCCTTTTTCAGAGAATAAAAGTTTTAATATGGATTGAATTTAAGTAATAATATTTTGTGTATATCAAGTGGACGTTATTACCCTTTTTGGTTTTCCCGCAAAATTATACCCAAAAAAAAAATATCATTTAGAGCACAAGCCCATTAAAATTATTGTTACAAGTTTAAAGTGATATGTTTGTGCAAAAATTTGAGGTTTTCGTTTTATTAATAATAAGTATTCACTTTAACAATCACGCTAAAAATTGATAGAAAACCATCAATTTTCCAGCGGTGTATTTTGTTACAGCTTGTGGAAGACGGAGCTGAACACTAGAAAGTCTCCGAGCCTACTGAGAGTTATAACCAAACAATTTTTGTGTTCCTTCTTACTCTACAACATAGCGACGGTTGCCATGGAGTTTCTCGGAAGGTAAGATTACCATAAGATATCCAGCTATATGATGCACTGGTTTCATGGTGTCCGTATATTCAGTTCCGGAGATTCAATTCCGAACGGAATGGATATTATTATTCAAATGAACTGGTATTTTTTTATCAAGTTATCGATAACAAAACACGAAACCATAAAATATCTTCAAAATAAAGAAGTTTGTAAACGTTTTAAAGGAAATTTATGGATGCCTGTAAATAGCGACAGGCTATCTCTTCTAGTTGTAACATATGTAAAAGGGTATATTTTACTACTGCCAGTAGCATCATTATTATAAATGCTGCTCTAGATATTTGTATATAATATTTAGTAGCATAATATTTTGTTTTATTTATTAACATATGTAATTATTGATACTGTAATATGTCTAACTCGTAATTCATGTTACTGAATAGCAGGTATTTTGTTTTTGTGCACTCCTTTTGTTGAAATGTAACATGTTCTATAACCTTGCGGCTTGGTGGAAAATATATAAATAAATAAATTATCTAAGATGTTCTCAATGCAAGAACGACTTTGGGCTCAAGAAAATCGCAAAAAAGGAAAAAGACCGATGCATGCGCATTCCTGTCTCTATGAGTATCTGTGGAAAATTACGGGCGAAAAATGAAAGGGAATTAGCGGTAGGAAAAATAAGTTTTACGTCAGCTTAGTATACTAACAGTGTTTACATATGAATGGCGATTCTTTCGAGCCATGTTTGAACTGGCACTTTTAGTTTACTAAAAGGTCACGTGACCAGAATTAGTCGACTTAAATGATGACGTATTTGGTATTTCAGTATTTGGTTTTAGTATGTAACAAAACTTACTAAAATACTAAATCACCAAATCGCACCCAATTTTGAACAAGTGACTATAGATGGCGTTCGAATCGAGGGCTACTAAATACTAAAACACTTATATACTAAACGGTCAATTGTAACTTGGCCTCAGTTTTTATGTAAGTGGCACTTCAGACGACTTGGCATGTGCTAAAACATGTGAAAAACACTTTAAGAAAAAGCTTATAAGTTTAACACATTGTTGTATAAGCTTATTGAATAAGCACGAATGGTAAATATTTTGATACTTACATATATTTTCACCTTCCTATAGTTGTTAAGAAAGGATTCTAATGGGTAGTAAGTAATGTCCCCACCCTCGTATACAGTCAATTCATGGTTACTTCCAAATTTCCTGAAGCCCTGCTTAAGTTCTACTTCCAGGAGATTCCTCCGCCTCATGCAATTAAAGCTTAACGAAGTCTATATAGGGGCAACCTCACTTTAATAACAATTTGCATGAGAACTATTTCCTACCAGGCATTATCAAAACGCCTATATTCTCTATGTTTTAATTCATATTCATTATAAATGAAATATTATATTTCATAAAAAAGTAGAAGTTCAATTTTAAAAACAGAAGAAATTTTTATGCTAACAGAAGAGGAAAACGCTTGTGTTGCGTTACGTAATTGGGAAACAACCATAGACGGGTTGGTTTTTAAAAAGTTTGATTCGAAAAGTGTGAAGATACCGCGAATAAACTATAGTAGCAGTTCTGTGTTCACAGCACGATGTATGGTAAATTTACACTACTATGTTCGGGTTAAAAATTATATTACAGTTCAGGAGGTTTGCTGAAAAAAAAAATCCATCTTGCGTACAAAGGCATACTGCCGCCACAAAAAAAAAGTTAGTAACTGTAGCGGTTTTAAAGACTGGACATTCGAAGTAGGCGAAGTTCCACTTTCGGCGAAAACGTGTCAAGTTACGTAGGAAAGTGTCAACTCTCATATGCGATGGTATACTAAAAGGGTTAAACTTCCAGTGCGGTTCGTGCAGTTGAAATGATCGCAAACATTTGGCAGGCGTGGCCCCTCCACAAACAAGTTCATAACAGCATAACCAGGGGGCTGACACACTATCGAGTCATAACCAGGGGGCTGACACTCTATCGAGTCATAACCACGGGACTGACACACTGTCGAGTCATAACCAGGGAGCTACTACTCTATCTAATCATAACCAGGAGGCTGACTCTCTATCGAGTCATAACCAGGGGGCTGACACACTATAGATTCGTCATTTATTGTCTCACAGTTTCGTTGCCAACACAAATATTAAATTTTAATTTATTCATGGTTAAAAATGTTAAAGTTAGGAACACCCAAAGAAAATTTATTTAATTTAGTACAGTTCGATTATAAGAAAAAATATATTAATTTGTAAGGTATAGTAATTTATACAAAGAAAATTGAGTTGACTTAACGCGATCGTTTTACACTGCTCATTTGCAGGCCTGTTCCAATTGATGATGTGTGCCATGTCTGCTATTATGTTTACAGAGAGCCTTGATATTCAAATCGGTTAATGCGAAGAACGTGAAAAATACACAATAGGTTGAGAAAATAAGGCTTCGCCAGTCTTTAATTATTAATATCAAATATTTGAGATCAACCTCCTAAAATCATGTATTTCAGGGTTACGCTGGATGAACGGTATAATAAAAAATAATAAAGCAGTGTTCTCGATAACGTTAAAATTAGCAATGCGGGATCCTTACATTCGTTAATAGACTGAAGAGTAAAAAAAAACTGGTATAGGCGTGCGTATGCAAATAACAGAGGTATGGAACCAATCAGAGTAACGCGATGCGGCCGGCAGCGCCTATATAAGACAACAAGCGTCTGGCAAAGTTGCTAGATCGGTTACTGCTGCTACAATGGCAGGTTATCAAGATTTAAGTGAGTTTGAACATGGTGTTATAGTCGGCGCACGAAAGATGGGACATAGCATCTCCGAGGTAGCGATAAAATTTGGATGTTCGCGTACGACCATTTCACGAGTGTACCGTGAATATTGGAAATCCGGTAAAACATCAAATCTTTGACATCGCTGCGGCCGGAAAAAGATCGTGAACGAACGGGACGAACGACGACTGACGAGAATCATTAAACGTGATATACGTGCAACCCTTTCTCAAATTAGCGCAGATTTCAATGCCTCCTGCATTCCTTCAGACATTAGTCGAGTCCATGCCACGTCGTCTTGCGGCACTTCTGCGTGCTCGCGGGGGCCCTACACGATATTAGGCAGGTGTACCAGTTTTTTTTTTTTTTTTGGCTCTTCAGTGTATTTGTCTTTACGCGATAGCCAATACCTGAGTTCTTAGCTTTACGTCATATTGATATGTTTTGACGAATTTTTTAATGTCGACAATAAAAGTGTGACGTGTTTACAATTTGTAGCTCAAAATAAGAGTTCAACGCAATACGTAAAAGTACCGTCTTTCTTATTTAAGCTGGACTCACAAAAATCCGTCGCATTTTTCAGTCGTCCGTCCGGAGGTCACGTGATCTTCAACCAGTCGCAGCGCAACGTTTCGTTCTATCCGTCAATCCGTGAAATATTTCCCAAACTTTAACTTTCGACGGACCAACGAATGGACCACCGCCTTCTGACAACATTCCGTAGGCGCGAAAATGC
Organism: Clitarchus hookeri; assembly: GCA_002778355.1. Classification (NCBI taxonomy): domain Eukaryota; kingdom Metazoa; phylum Arthropoda; class Insecta; order Phasmatodea; family Phasmatidae; genus Clitarchus; species Clitarchus hookeri. The sequence continues at coordinate 68,573 of NQII01007001.1, read as the reverse complement.
ACTTTAAAATTATATGCAAGGCGGTTGATCTGTATTTATTTATCTTAAATGGTAAATTCAGGAATTTAAAATTTAAACAAAAATTCAGTACGAATTCTTATCACGTAAAAATATTATTTCCCCGAAATGTTTCTCTCTTGATAATGTATTTCCAACTAAGATATACTTCTAACTAAAGAAAGATCATGACGTTATGTTGTCAGACTGAAATTTCGCCGTACAAAAGGATTGACGGACGGCGGATTCTTGTGGGTCGCTTTCAACTTACGGATGATAAAATAGATGGAAGACTGACTGACGGACGGACGACTGACCGGTGCAACGGATTGTTGAGAGTTCAGCCTTACTACTCTGTGGTAACCGTTACGTGAGAGGGAAGCCAACTCTAAAATTACTACGTTCCTTTTCCTTAAGGTATTCCTTTTATAGTATGTCCATGCTGTGCGGAATAATATGGAGTGACAAATGCTACTAAAAAGGTAAACAGACGTGTCGCTATTGGCAACACGATGAAGAACTTTCCGAAATAAATCAGTAAGACATAATTACTAACAGGTCAGATACGTGTGGAAGCAACGCCGTGCTGAATAGGCAGTGTGTAAGGTATTTGTTATCAACACCAGAGATGCGCTGTTGTGTTGCGGTGTCTGTGCGGTTCGTTCGTATTCGTGTGTGTTGCAGGTTGCTGCAGCCCATATTCCTCGGCCGGCTTATCCGTTACTTCGAGCCAGGCAGCGACATGTCCGAGGAGGAGGCGTACCTGAATGCGCTGTGGATACTGGTGGGCGGCACAATCAGTGTGCTTGCGCGACAGCCTGTTTCCATGGCGATGGCACACATTGGCATGAAGATGCGCGTCGCTACCTGCTCGCTCATCTACAGGAAGGTACTGACGCCGTCCGCACGAACTAACACACCACAGTTCACGTAAGACGTACATGTACAAGTGTAGCTAGGGCCTCCTGTTTTTTTCCCGGAAAGATGTACGCTGAGGCTAGACTTGAATGTTCTATGTGCGCACTTGGAGTCTTCATTTAGCTATTGGCCTCTTGTCCTTGTGTGAAGAGTGTATATTACATGAGAGAGCCAATCACAATTACGTTTAGACTTGAATGTCCTATGTGCACACTTGGAGTCTTCATTTAGCTATTGGCCTCTTGTCCTTGTGTGAAGAGTGTATGTTACATGAGAGAGCCAATCACAATTACGTTTAGACTTGAATGTCCTATGTGCACACTTGGAGTCTTCATTTAGCTATTGGCCTCTTGTCCTCGTGTGAAGAGTGTATGTTACATAAGAGAGCCAATCACAATTACGTTTAGACTTGAATGTCCTTACACGTGTGAACCTCAGAAGTAAATCGATAACCGGTCTTGTCCTCGTGTGAAGAGTGTATGTTACATGAGAGAGGCAAGCAGAATTACGTTTCTCCGATACTGATCGTCCGTGATTCGCACGCAGTTAGATAAGACGCGAAAGTGGTTCTGAAGTAAAGTGCTTTGGATCACAACTTGTCCTGAAATCTTTTCGCGAAAAACATGTGCCCCTAGTAATAGCGATTTCTTTTATAAATGATTTTTATGCATCAAATTCTTAAAAATAAATTGACTATCGGTGCAGAGTCCGAGAGAGAATGGTGTAGATTAACCGATATATACATACAGATTATGTATATAAATGTAGTATATGGAGGTTACTCTATATTGGTGACGACGAGAGCACACACTGTGAATCACAAATAAACTACTAAGGCCACCATGTCAAAATTACCGAAGTATTTAATTTTCCTGCCTTGAAGAGGTCAGGTGCCATCTGTTTTCAAGACCGATGGGAAGTAATCGTTGAAGTTAAATGACAATGGTGAGTCAGTCTTTTTGTCGTGTTAATGATATTCATATTTATTTTATATTGGCAAGAAAACAGTTTTCCTAATTATCTGTCTGTAGTACTGTGAAAGGTTTTTTCGTTTTTTGTCTTGTCAAGTTCTATGTGTGTGGGATTTTTATTTAGTCTCATGGTTAGCAATGGACACAGTCCAATCATACCATCATAATAACCGATGGAATGATTTTGTAAAATGGTACTTTATTCCCTTAACGTGTCACTTACTTCTATGTTTACCTGAGTTCACCGTACATTTGCTCAGGTCGTGTTTTCAAACAGTAAGAACGTGTAGTCATGCACATTTTCGACCGGAATGACGTCATAAACACTGTTCTAAAAGTTCTGTGTGTTAATATCGCAAATGTTTGCGAGTGAAGTTAATGTATGGTGGTGTACTTATGCTCGCAACTGTCATTATTTATTTTCAAATACTCTCGAACTCTAAAACCAACACACTTGGGATTCAAAAACGTGCTTTTAAGAAATGTTGGTACTAAATAAGGCCAAGATGTTCGATTAATTCTAAATTAGTTGAATAACAAACGTTCTACAGATCACCTCTTTTCCAAAATGACTCCATTGCGCAACTAAAAGGCAACATTTAATTGTATCTTGTATTTAGAATCGTAATAATTATCACTCTGAAGCTTGCTACAAATCTAATGTAGATAACATTTTATTTGCAGTTAATATTAAATCAATATCAGATACTGTCGGTTAAGGATCGCTCTCATTCGTGGTTTTCGATTCTTCTTTTTCGTATTGATTTAAACTTGTNTATCAGATACTGTCGGTTAAGGATCGCTCTCATTCGTGGTTTTCGATTCTTCTTTTTCGTATTGATTTAAACTTGTTATAGTAAAATTTCGAACATTTGAATGTAGACCTTCAACCTACACTACAGGCACAATAATATGCAACAGCTTATAATTATGATCGAGTTAACGCAATGAAACTATAAAATAAACAACGGAAACGATAACATAAAGTAGAAAGCAACTGTGTCAAATTCAAGCAAAGAAACATATAGTATGTTGTTTACATTTGTCTGGAAACTATAGTCAAGTGTTATAACTTCATCAATATTTCAAAATATGTATACTGTCTCTAAATTCTTTAGTTTCCTTACCTAGTTTTTGTAGAAAACCAGTATTTTCGTAACTAGCAATTAAAAAGCAGTTGGTGTTAGTGTAAACTATATTAACCGACCGCTAAAAATTTCGAACAGCAAGTACTTGAAAAGGTAGAGTAAATCTAAAATTCGCATAGAAGAATCTCGTGTATTTGACCTAATGGTCTTTCCCAAACTATAAAAAAATTCAATTTCCTTTCTATTCCACATTTTTTAGTCACCCATTTTTATCACAAAAAGAAGATAACAAACAATATGGTGACATCTGAAACTTCGTATTTGTACCTTCATCTAGGTTTTCTTAGAAATTTGCGCCCAGAATTGTTTTCGAGCAAATGAAAAAACAATCAGAATGTCTTAAATTGTCCTAATGAATATTATGTTTAGGATGACCTGTGATATAGAGTTTAGTGTNAAAAAACAATCAGAATGTCTTAAATTGTCCTAATGAATATTATGTTTAGGATGACCTGTGATATAGAGTTTAGTGTATTTTGGGGCATTGCAACAAAAAAGCACCAAGATCGAATTAATAGGTTTACCAGACTTCCAATCGCTTCAATGCACAAGACAATCTAGCATTGTTATGTTTTGTACAGAAAGAAACATAGAAACTTGAAAATAATACTAATTAACATCACACTGCTAAGAAGTCTGCAATAAATCCCAGTGCTGTCGCATATATAAGCCTTGCATATAGCTATTCCTTTTTATATTTAGTACATATATAGTATTTATGGATAAAACCTATACAATTACCTACCGTGGGCTCCGGGGAATTTACTTACTCATTTTTTTACTTATAAATTGTGAATTTTGCGACTAATCTTAGGTTCCTCAAATGCATGATGTCCAGGATCATGGTCATGGGGCCCAACACTACACAGAGTTTAAACATTGGCATTCTAAAGTTCACTCACACATCCCGGTAGTGTCCACAGCATAACATTACTTGAAACATGCAGTAGCTATAAACACGATGGTGCCCAGTTTTTCACAATTAAGGACGTGACTGACTACATCTGTGGACCGGTAGCCTGTCGCGGTCACGCACCAACTGCACTACATTTTGGCCGTTGCGATTTTGCAACTACATCGGCTATCGTATATAACATGACATTGCTAGTGCCCTATGATCAGTTAATGCTACATTCAATAAAGCTGCATGCTGTTCACGGTAAAGTGAGCACTTTCGGAAGCCCTGCTTAAGATCTACTTTTCTTTATTATTTCGTGTCCTTCCACCGTACAAATAGTTTACATTGTCACTGACCTAACGGCTTCATTCATGCGCCAGGCAAGTGAAAAAGTGGAATTATTAAGAACCAAAGTGTGGTACTTAAATACCAGTTCGAAACATCCATTCACGGTTACTTCGAATTTTTCTGAAGCCCTGCTAAAAATGTACTTCCAGGATATTCCTCCGCTCATGCAAAGAAAACTTAGAAAATTGCACCAAAGGGCTAACGCTCCGCATTTGTGCGCACTCAGTTTAATCATATTTTGCATAAGAAATATTTCTTACTAGGTACTACTCGCACACCTGTTTTCTCCCTGTCTCTATTCATATTAGCTATAAATGAAATATTATAATTTATAGATAAAATATAATTAAAATTTCAATTTGACCAAAAATTAAAGTACTTTTATAATAACAAAAGTATAAAACGCTTGAGATATATGACATGTTTAGGAAACAACCAAACACGCGTCATACATAAAGTGTTTCCTAAAAGGTTTGATTCAAAAAGTGCGAATAAACTGCGAATTGACTATAATCGAATGTTAACAAAGACAGATAACACCAATTTATTTGCCATAAAATGTATAAATTATGCTCGCAATACAACGCCAAGTCTCAAAACTGTTTTACTTCATTCGTTGCCAAGTCAACTGAGAGCCTGCATGCCAGTGTATACGTTATCACATATACTGTTAATGGGCAGTGACATTTTTCAAATGTTGAATATAAAAGTGCTCATTTTACCGTGAACAGCCTATATATCTAGAGACACCTGTTTCTCGCGAAAATATTTACTCTCAGGCTAAACTTCAATATCCTACATTTTACACAAACCATTTTATATTGGCTATTGGCCAGTTGTCTTCGTGATATAGAACTCACTTATTTGAAAGGACAAGTAAGAATTAAACTACGCCGATAGTGAACGCCTGCGATTCGCAGGTAGGCACCCCAGATAGCTTGCAAGTAAAATTGCTGGAACCTAACCGTTTGACATTAATTGGCGATGCCGAGCAAGTTTGTCATATCATGTGTGATTCAAGCTTCGTCCGAACCAAATTTATCATGACTAGCACATAAATGCCAAGCTTGCATTTGGCTTGAATTATGCTAGCAGGTTTCCAAGGGAAGCTTGCTACAAGTTTGACCTGTGGAGACTAGTTAGCTTGATTCAAGCTTGGTTCAAACTTGTTGACTTGCATAGCAAGCTTGATTCAAGATTACAGGATTGTTATAAGAGGTTTGATTCAAGCTTGATTCAAACTTGTTGACTTGCATAGCAAGCTTGATTCAAGATTACAGGATTGTTATAAGAGGTTTGATTCAAGCTTGACGCAAGCCGATTGTGCTATTGGGGGCATACAATTCTTTGCCTCTAAGATCTTCCTATTGCTAGCATAGGTCCTAGTTAAAGTAGTTTGTAGTCCACCTAGTTCTGCAATATTCAAGCGGAAAACCTATTCTAACTAATAATGGCGAATTCCCCTTACTCCTTTTCCAGTCTCTGAGGCTATCTCAGGCGGCAGCAAGCGAGGCCACAGTTGGCCAGATTGTCAACCTGATGTCCAACGATGCGACTCGCTTCGACGACTGCGTTAACCTGCTAGCTTACTTGGTTGTGGGGCCAGTCCAAGCTTTGATCGTCACGTACTTCCTCTGGGACAGCATGGGGATATCTGCGGTCTTCGGAATGTTCGCAATCCTCATCTTTATACCTCTGCAAGGTATGTATCGCACTATATTAATTTATTCGCAAATTTACCACATCAGTGAATGCGTATAGTGAGAAAATGCATATGGGTCATTCACCGTTACTTCCAACTTTTCTGAAGCGCTGCTGAAATTCTATTTCCAAGACATTCCTCCGCCTCATGCAAACAAGACTTAGCCAAGTCTAAAATATTATACCAATGTGACAACACACAGGATTCGTGCGCACTGAGTTAAATGATAGTTTGCGTAAGAACTATTTCTTACAATAGGCTATGTCAACTCTTCTTTTTTTCTGTTTTTATTAATACTAACTATAAAATTAATATTATAATTTATAGATAAAATATCAGTAACAAGTTTAATTTAACTAAAGGTAAAGTACTTTTGTGTTAACACGAGTACAAAACGATTGTGATACATGACATATTTAGGATGCAACCGTGCACGTCATACATGGGGTGATTTTTCAAAGGTTTCATTCAAAAAGTGCGAAGAAACCGCGAATAGACTAAAGTATATTATTTTTCCACATATACTTGGTAGCGTTCCTACATTTTCCAAGGAAAGTGTAAAATCCGTAGATAATTTTTCAAACTTGTTTTGTAGCGACGCTCAAAATTCCTATATTTGCAGCCAGATATTTGGTATTATTTCGATACAAACGTTTAGAAGCCCAGCTTGTCCTGTAATCTATAAGTTTAGGAAGTTTACCAGAAATTTTTAGAGTACTTAACATTACAGATTATTCCAGAGGTTTAATGCCTTTGCGGTTGCTTTTCTGCAAGCGCGCATAGCGAACTTGGCGGTCACCCACTCGAGTACTGGCCATACTCGACGCTGTTTAACTCGGAGATCATGGGACCCCCCAGTATACCAACGCGTTACGGCGAAAGCTAACTGCAGTGAAAAACAGACAGCGCTCTTATAAGAATAGCTACTATGTTTATACTTGTTGCCATAAAAATTAGTGCACTAAGAACGAACCATTTAATTCAGAAAAAAAAAAGGGATTTAGCTATAATTGCATCAGAAAAAGGTTACACCCACGTGCGGCACTGAATAAAGATATACGTTTCCCTCGGTTAACTGAAAACTTTTGAAAGCAATATTCAGTATCTACGTTTCTTCTTAAATGGTATCCTCCCGCCATATGTGAAATTAACACTGACGTGGACCTCATCGCTACAACCATGCGCCGTCCAAGTGAAACCGTAGAGTCGTTATCCATATAAAGGTGTTACTAATTTTCCAAATACGTAATATAATGTGTATAAAACAAGAAAAACTACATTAAGTAGCCGTAAATTTAAACATTACATGCGCAATACGACGATAAGACTTACGAATATTTTTAATTCGTTACCAATTTAACTTGTAACCTGCATGCTGGCCGTGTACTGTAGCATACATGTGGTAAGGGCCAGTGATTATTTTTCAAAGGTTGATTTCAAAAATGCTTACTTTATCATAAACCGCGTTTATTCTCATCTGGTCTGACTGCCTCTTGCTGGATACATGCAAGTAAATAGTCTATCATGGAATCAAACAAACGCCATATGTTTCCTTCGGCAGATTTTCCCACAATTATTGTAATTATGCTCCCGATCACGAACACTTATACATGAAGGAACCTACATTATTGAACGATTAGTATAATAAATAATACAGTAGAGTTTCCTACTGAACATGTCACAGCTAAACCAGTAAAAGGATTCGAAAGAAAGCCTATAGAATACGTAATACAAGACTATTTTATACAATGAGTAGCGCATGTTGGTAATTGTCTTTTAATGTAGTGTTTTCTGTAAGTAAATTTATAAATGGAAAACTAATTTTTTGTAAATTGTGTTTTGNTACGTAATAAAAGACTATTTTATACAATGAGTAGCGCATGTTGGTAATTGTCTTTTAATGTAGTGTTTTCTGTAAGTGAATTTATAAATGGAAAACTTATAATTTTTTCATTGTGTTTTTTTTTTGGGTGAATATTGTTTTTCTATGCAATTGTTTGTATTAATGCGTAGTGTTTGAATGTGTTACAAGGACGATATGTCATAACTATAATGAAAGGATGTTATATTGTTGAATGAACAGCTGCCACATACATGCCCTTTGCTCCGGGAGCCTTTAATAATAAGTAAAATCCTACTTCGGCAGGTTTCATCGGCAAGAAGATAGCTGTGCAGCGCCTGCGCTCTGCGTTAAGAACAGACGAGCGGGTTCGTCTAATGAACGAGGTAATCTCGAGCATCCAAATGATCAAGATGCACGTTTGGGAGTTGCCGATGGCCAAACTTATAGCTGCGACGAGACTGTGAGTATATTACCTACTTTTTTTCTGAAAAGAAAAATGTAAAGGTCTATTACGGAAGACATGTGTACCTCATCTCGTTAATCAACAGCACGGGAGAATCCATTGGCGAAGACCTAAATGGTTGCAGGAAACTCTACCCCAATAAATGACAGTGCTTTATTAAGATTTTACTTATAATCTCACATTAAAAATTTCAATTTCAAAAAATGCCTGCCGGTATTAACGCATTGTATCAACTTCTCGCCCCTTAATTCGTAGGTTGTAGATGAAAATTCCTTGATTAATTACTAGTGCATAAATCTAAAATCAAGATTAATGCATCTCCCAGGTATATACTCGTCCTGCCCAATAACATTTCACCGGTTTTGGTTCCAGTTATAACACAGTTACTGTAGAAAAGTCAAATTTACAATTGACAAAGTGTTCTTGAAAAAGAAAGATATTTACTCAGCTGCAGGAGTTACATTACGTACATATCATTACTTCTTGTTACTAGAAAATAGGTTCTCGTTTCACTTGAAATGTTTAGAGATCTGTGAAGCAGTCATATTATTAAGTAACTACGTTAGTAATTGAAGTACATTTGAAAGTGCATGTGTGCTTGTTATGCAGAAATGAAATACGAGAGATCGCAGTCACGTCTTACCTACGAGCGGCGATGGGCTCCTTTACAAGTGTCGCCAATTCTCTGACACTGTTTGTCACTGTGTGCTGTTACGTCTTGTTGGGGAACGTCATAAAAGCCGAAAAGGTAAATTGCTCATGAACTGTTAAAAGAAGAACTCCCCGAAAATTATTCAGATAGGCAGCAGTGTAACATAAATACTTTGAGTATTAGTGCTTTACTGTGAAGTTCACATCTATAGCTCGTGTGATCGTAATTAGTACAGGTAAAACCTTGGAATGCAGATTTATTAAATATATTTTACGAATTCCAAAATGTATTCGATAGTTTTTATGATTGCAGGTTTTCGTCGTGATGTCATTATTTTCCATCGTAAATATTACAGTGGCATTATTCGTACCTCGCGCAATATACGCGGCTGCAGAAGCACTCGTTTCAATCAGACGCATAGAGGTATGTTACTATTTTCGCTTAAAAAGTTGATTTTTTTTGCAAAATTTAGGCAATTTTTTTTTAATTTAAATGAGCTCTTGTTTCTTGTGAACTAGAAATTTCTTCTATGCGAGGAACTGGAGGCGTCTACACTGTCTAGCCTCCAGACCTGCAGGTACGGAGATGTTGCCCTGAGCGACGCCTCCGAAGAGGTCGTATCAAAATCCAGAGAGGATGAGCCAGACGTGGACGGTTCTCCGGAGCTACCCAGCATCACAGTGGTCGATGCAATGGCCAAGTGGTCGGCCGAGTATAGTGAGAACACCCTGACGAGTATTAACATGAGGGTGACATCGCATCAGCTTCTCGCGGTTATTGGTCCAGTGGGTTCCAGCAAGGTAATGCTCCAATCTTTCCTCGTGATACAGAACACCCTGACTAATATCAAAATTATGTTTACCTCATGTCTTATCGTAGTGATTCGTCCAGTGAGTTCCAGCGAGGTAATACTCCAATCTTGCCTCGATACAGAATACCTTGACTAATATCAATGCGAGGTTAACCTCACATCAGCATCTCGCGATGATTCATCCAGGAGTTTCCAGTAATGGAAAGCTCCACTCTTGTCTCGTGATACAGAACACTCTGACGAATATCAACATGAGTATGTCATCACGTCAGATATAAGCTTCTTGCAATATTTGATCGAATGGGTTAAAATGAGGCAATGCTCCAATATTGTCTTGTTATACCTAGCAAGGTGGCGTAGAAGCAACATTGGAGTCGCATTCAGTAGAACTCTGGTTAGATTCCCGGCAGTTCATGTTTTGGCTTTCCATGTTTTCCGAAACCACCCCAGGCGAATACCAACCATGAACGTTTCCTTCCCCTGCTCTTGATGATCCAACCGTCAGGTTCCATCATTGATGACCTCGTTGTTAACGAAACGTCAAGGCTCCTGCCTACCTGGAGCTTTTTCCACGCTTGAGGCCGAGAGTCACAGGAGTGTTAAGGGCGACACTGCCTCGCGCATCAAGTACTCCATCGCCACTAAGCGCAAGGCTGTGAACTGACGTACAGTGTTCTCGTCACACTGCGTGTACCTATGGGACTTTCGGCAGTGGCCCTATTATTTTATTGGTGGAAAGTCTGTAGGAAGGTTCAATGTAGGGCCCTCGAGTAGTTTTGTATGTATCTGATGAGTATATTTTGAGATACAACGCTTCAAAAAGACCGTTTTTAGCCATTCTGGAGTACTCTGAAATGGTGTTTCTAATGTACGTGACGTCATGAAAGCAATCGACAGCCCTCACCTGAAGTGTGCGTTATTTTCGTAGATCAGCACATTGGACCCCCCTGTTTAATAATTTTGCAGAAAAACGCGAATTACTAACACTCTGTAACGCAGTTCAAGCAGGTAGGCGGGAGCCCTGAGTCATTATTGAGTTGAAACTCTTGTGAGTCCGCCTTGTTTCAGTGAAGAAATAAAAGCCAGTTGCATAACAACTTATTGTTCTGCAGACCTCGCTACTGTTGACACTGTTGCGGGAGCTCCCCCTGACCAGTGGCTCCGTCGCGGTGAAGGGCAGGATCTCATACGCCTCCCAGGAGCCGTGGTTGTTCGCCAGATCAGTGCGCAACAACATATTGTTCGGGGAGCCGTACGAGAGGCACCGCTACCAACAAGTAGTGAAGGCGTGTGCGCTCACCAGGGACTTTGAGCTGCTGCCGTATGGAGACAGGACGGTGGTGGGTGACCGAGGAATATCCCTCAGCGGTGGGCAGAAGGCACGCATTAACCTTGCCAGGTCAGCACTGATAAAACACGCCCATTTGGTATTGGTGTAAAAAATTAGTTTATCTAGTGGATTGTCTACCGCGATTGTTCAAAGATCACTTATTTGCAGTTAAATTACAGTTAACACTATAAAATTTTTACGTAGATCCATGAGGAGTTTTTTTTACTGGCCTTGTTTACAAAACTGTATAGCAATTTAAACTGATTTTTTTTTATATCTGAACATAAGTTTATGATCCAATTCTTTTGATACCTTGTGCCCGAAGGAGGATAATCCCACTACTCGTTGAATTCAATTTTCAAGGCCGTAAAAAGAAACTCAATAAATAATATTTGCAGTGAAGCTGTTATTACTGTTTGTACTTCGGCTGCATGGGAGCAAGATGTATATGCATGATGCAGGGCGGTGTACAAACAAGCGGACATATACATGCTGGACGATCCTCTGTCTGCTGTGGATGCCCACGTGGGCAGACACTTGTTCGAGAACTGCATCTGCGGGCTCCTGAAGGACAAAATCCGTATCCTGGTAACACACCAGCTGCAGTTCCTCAGCCACGTCGACCACATAGTCATCCTGAACGAGGTGGGTCATACAGTGTCCACTGAGGTTCTGTCTCAAGTGTGATGAACTCTCCATGATGAGTCGTGTTATTGGACACAGGGTCGCATGGAGGCCCACGGCACGTACAGTCAGCTCCAGGAGAATGGACTGGACTTCGCCAAGCTGCTGGAAGACCAAGAAAGTGACGTTTCTGGAGACGAAAGTGTTAAACGAGGTGCTGGGAACGTTCTCCACCGCTCCGTGTCCCGTCGTAGACGAAAGAGGAATTTGTCTGTCGGGGTAAAACACATGCTCCTGACAATATCGGTATAGACTCTTCGCGGTTCATTGAGCACTTTTGAAACCAATCTTTGAAGAATTTCACTGCCCCTACCTCCACATAGTCGCATATATTTTAACTGGAACACAGACACTGCATGTCATGCGCCCAGCAAAGTAACGACGGTGCGAATGTACTTCAATGTCTTACTGCTGAATTTAAAATGTTAGGTAAACATTTGTGAATATTGAAATTATTTATTTTGAGTTCTGTTAATTTAATGCATGTAAGCGTAAGAATAAGCGAATTTGTAAAGTATTTATTATTTTAATAATTTCACAGTTTCACTTAGTCGACGCATGAATAAAGTGATCCTGCACATGGCAATGTTTGTTAATATAGTGGAAAAATACATAAGGTGTATAATAGTAGATATTAAACTGGACTTTCAAAAGTGTTCAGTTTACCGTCAACAGCCTATGCATTAACCTGTTGTCTTATCAAGTTCACTGTTATTAATGTAAAAATTGAACAAATATTACTCGCCAATATTTATTATTATTATTTCCTGTTCTTCTCTTGATGGCGGCCAATCTTCTAAGAAGAGGAAATATCTGAAGTTCGTAATAGTTCTATACCTCCCTGCTATATCAACATAAGTGAGTTATGCCTTTCAAATTATGTAATTAACTTAACCTTATCTTTTACTTACGAACATAGTTTCTTCCGTTTATAATTAAATAAAATGCATAATAAAATTAATGGCCATAGTTTTACAACTTTTCATAAATTCTCCAATAATTTATAACACGAAAATGGTGATTGGCGTAACGACTCGCACAAGGGAAAAAATTGCATTAAAAGTATGCTGATCGTAACCCCAGAAGTAGACTAACGTATTGACTGTTAAGTTAAAAGCACATAGCACTGAAATTCATTATATTCTTGAGTATTTCGCCCTCTAAATGCTCACATTTCAAGGTAACCTTTTTTAAGGACAAGAATGTATCGCCTCATATATTTACTATCATCTTTGTTTTCCCCTCAGAAACTAGTACTGAGTCTTATTGTGCATAGTTACGTTTCAGATTAAATTTTCCCTGTAACAAATCAAAACAGTTTTGATTTGCTGTATGCCGTTATTAATAAAGTTGTATGTGTGGGCGCCCAAAGTTTACCGTCTTAGTAGCAATACCCGTTTAACCTTTTCATTCACTAACAAATATACCGTTTTAGGCATTGCGACGAAAAAAAATTGTTTTCGGAACTGTACTGTAATCCATTTACGATTACTTCCAACTTTTCTGAAGCCCTGCTAAAGGTATAATTCCAGGATATTCTTCCGCCTCATGCAAACAAAGCTTAACTAAATCTAGAAAATTACACCAGAGGGACAACACCGCGTTCGTGCGCACTAAGTGTGATAATATTTTGCATTAGAACTATTTCTTACCAACACACCAAATTTCTCTCTGTTTTTATTCATATTAATTACAAATAAAATATCAAAATTCATAGATAGAAAAAGTAGAAACTTGATTAATGATAAATAAGGTAAATTTATGTTACACAAGTATAAAACGCTTGCGATGCGTGGCACAATTAGGAAAAAATCAAACACGGCGTACATGGGGTGATTTTCCAAAGGTTAGTTTAAAAAATGTCGATAAATCGTTAATAAATTAGGCTATAGTATCTGTCACATATAAGGAGTGGAGTGGGAGATTATGGTGGCTCGTAACATCGAAGTCTTGAGAGCCGATAAGGGCGAAAGGGGGTGAGTATGGAGCAGCGCCGTAATGCAAGAGCGGGGGAAACGGGAGACCCCCGAGAAAATCAGCCGACCGGGGGCGACTATTCACATGTGCGAAAATCCGGGAGCAGCCTAGGTGGTAGGCGAGTAGTTTAACCACTACAAACACTGAAAAAAATACTTTTGGCTGCTACAAAATGTTTTGTTGGTATACACAGTGCCAAATTATTTTGTGATGAAAGCAAAATTTTTTTTTTGTCACCATTAAACATGTGTGGCGTCTAGAAGTTTATTTTGTGTTGGCTACAACATTATTTGTCTGTGTGTATACCAACAAAACATTTTGTAGCAGCCACAAAGAATTTTTTTCAGTGAATCTTTGAATAAAATCTCTCGTATGTTTTTACGGCATATTATGAGTCTCTGGCGTATTAATATAAAGAAAACATCAGTCACACCGAGACAAAATAAAAATACCATTCGTTCACCCGATTCGCTAATAATTGTGTGGTGCCGATCTCCTGGGAATCTCTTTGTCGTTTTATAACGCAGGTAAAAGTTTCAAACTAGTCCCGTAAAGCCTTATGAACACTTGAAACTTGCTTCTAGAAATATAATTTTAGACAATTTACAAAATAATTCATGAGGATTCATATACTAGTGTATGTTTGCAAACTGTTCCGGAAACACACACACATAATAGCCCTCTATATATATGTATGTATATATATATATATATATATTAACAAAACAGTTCGGAAATTGTTTTCGAACGAGAGTAACAGTAAAAAAACAAATATGGGTTTAGTAGGAGNGTTTGCAAACTGTTCCGGAAACACACACACATAATAGCCCTCTATATATATGTATGTATAAATACATATATATATATTAACAAAACAGTTCGGAAATTGTTTTCGAACGAGAGTAACAGTAAAAAAACAAATATGGGTTTAGTAGGAGAAAAAAAACGTTTCTTGTTTTCCAACTGGATTGAAAACATTCAACAATGTTTGCATGTCTGGATGTGTTCGGCAACTTAGTGGAGGGGGGGGGGGGTCAAGCCAGTCTTCCGGCAAAATTCAGTTCGGTTTCCTCAGCTGTCAAAGGTGCTAATATAAGTTTTTGTGTGTAAACTACTGATTGTTGTCCGTAATTGATAATTGTAATAAAAGTGTTAAAATTTTAGTTGAGAAGTTTTATTCTCAACCAATCATGCGGGGCATAACAAATTTCGTATATAAAAATAGAAATTAAATCTAGATGATTGAAATTAAATTGCTGCAATACGGTTCATAACAAAATACAGAGCACAAGCGAAAGTTACTTTTTCTTCTGGTATTATCTCAAACAGAACTGTAGTCTGTACGCAACAAGGTACAGACATTGGGTTTGTGAAATCTTTTTTTAGTCTTTCGGAATCTCTTTAGGAACAGTCTGGTAAACAATTTACAAACTGTTCGGAAACTTTCTGGAAACAGCACTAAGTGTTGACGAGGATTAAGGTTTACTAGGTTATTTCCAGGACGTTAGGCGATTTTTCTGTACTGAGATGTGAAGTGGTTGCTTCCGTGGTTTCCAGAGCAGTGCATCCTTCACAGAGACGATTTCGATCGAAAATGCGCCCTTGGAAGATGCGCAGGAAATGCGGACGAGGGGTACGATCTCCCTGTCAACGTACAGGTCAATCTTGCTCGCAAGCCGTAGGTACATCCTGGTGGTCGTCTTTCTGTCGAGTGAACTCGCTTTTTTGTCGTTCGACATAGGCACCAACTACTGGCTCACCTTCTGGTTAGTTCAAACTGTTGTGATATATTTATTATTTTATATACTATAAGTTTATCTGTTTATTATATATTATATACTCTTTGAGTAGAGGAATTATGGAGACATTGGCACATCGGTACATGGGACCAGAGCGTCGGAGCTGGTCATGGTCTGTCATTTCAGTACCCCGGTGCAATCTTGTCTGCCATGTTGGATGTCAGTGACCTTGACCATGACCATTGAACTCTAACCGGTGACCCTTGACCTTAAAAATTCCAAAAATTCCAAAAAATATCAAAAATTTATTTAAAAATTATTTATTTATTACTAAAAACTACTTGTAACAATATTTTATCTAACCACCAAATGTGAGCAGACAGTTATGGATTTTGTGTGTGCATGCTTGCAGGACTAACATGGCAGGCGAGAGGCTTCTTGGAGATTCAACAACTAACAACACGACAAACGGCACTGCTCTAGACACATTCTCCAACTCCACGTATACAAGCGTGTTAGAAGAAAGCTCACTAATCAGCAGAGATCTCCGTATCTACATATTCGCTGCCCTCGTAATTGCGTCCATTGTGTTCGTATTGTTCGCTACTTTCTTGTTCTTCTTTCTCTGCATCGAATCGTCAGTTAACCTACACAACAACATGTTCGGCTGCGTGATTCGTCTGCCCATGCGGTTCTTCAATGCCAACCCTTCAGGTATGTCGGAAAAACAGCTAGATTTTTCCTTGAAAACCACGCGTATATCAATATTAAATAGAAGTTCTACAAAATGGAGCAAGTGTAAAATTTCAAATAAAATAGCGTTCTTTTTAATACTGTAGCCTTTGGATTTGAAGTAAAACTGTTTAAGGTTTTGCAGCAATTTTGGCAATATTGGTATCTGAAAACAAGATTAACATCAAAAAGCATTGAACATTTTTGAGGAGACAGAAAGAATTGAAACTGAACAGTTAAGTAATTTGCTGCATTTGCAAGTAATAAAGCTTCCTTCAGAAGAGCATATTTTGAACACAGGCAACACATTCAGTGTTTCATCTGCCTTCGTAATTAAAATTTTGGTGTGACGCAGATACAAGAACTGTCGCNTTTGGGGGGGGGGGGATGTTAAGTTGGAATTACTAGTTGGAAAATAAATATTTGTAGGTTGCATTTTGTCTGAATGAATTTTTTATGCGTATTTGGTACATTAATGGCAAGTTTTTACATTTTTACGTGATGTGTACATACTTTTGAGTAAAATTGGGATTTTTTAATATGGCTCCACCGAACCATACATATCACTTTTTTTCAACAATAGCAAGGCCGCCTCTCCCCCGCCCATATTTTTTGCGACCATAGCAACCCCGCTTGGCAGTACTTAAATGAGTGTAACACTTCATATTGTTGAGAGATCTTAATTTTTTTCTGGCCAAGTTCGTGTCTAGCCACTACTTTGTTTAAACTGAATAGAGCATACGTATTAATTTTGTTCGCCACTCCTTTATTCAAATAATGTGGCGAACGTTACCATTATCCGGTGTGTTTTCTCGGGATTCTCCCATTTTTTCCATTACTGCATTCCGTCTGTTCCCAGTCTCCTACTCAATCCACCTTCGCCGGCGCTGAAGACTTCAGTTATTAAACGCAGCCCAAATTTCTCACATCATGTCCTCCGGCGTGTATTTATTATCTGTTGTTACTTGCCACCACTGTTGCCCATGTTTAGAGTTTAGTAAATGCAATTTGTGTCTTGTGGTGGTTTTGGAACCTTCCAGCTTGTAATTTGCCGTTAACTTCTTTTCGTACACGATTCTCGTGGTGGACAGTTCGGGTCACTTTGGCAGAAGATTGAGAAGATTAGCTACTGTTGAAATTTAAATTTGCGTCAGACAATTTAGCTGCCAAATTTTACAGTGTGTTATTTATGTTCTGTGTGCTAAGAGAGAGTAGTGGCAGATTGCTGATAGTCCGGAGCATTTCTACCAGGGTCGCACATACTCAACCCCTGCCATATAGAGTAATTTGTCCCTGTGCCAAGCCACTATAATTTCGGATCCCGCACAGCTAGCTGCCAGTCCACACAGTGGGCTGGAAACTGGTTTTATCTGAGCTCAGCAACGGCCTTCACTGGAGTCCAATGACCGTATGCAGAGACTCGCCTAGTAATTAATCAACACTGTGGCCGCGGTGGTGTGGTGGTCAGACTACACGCCTCCTACCAAGGCAAACCGGGTTCGATTACCGGCGGGGTCGCTCCCGGATTTTCACACGTGGGAACCGCGTCGGACGATGCGGCTGGTCGGCGGGTTTTCTCGGGGATCTGCCGATTTCCCCACCCTTTNCACACGTGGGAACCGCGTCGGACGATGCGGCTGGTCGGCGGGTTTTCTCGGGGATCTGCCGATTTCCCCACCCTTTAATTCCGGCTCTGCTCCATAATCACCTCGTTTCATTCTCGTCGGCTCTCAAGATCACGGTGTTAAGAGCCGCCCAAANATTCCGGCTCTGCTCCATAATCACCTCGTTTCATTCTCGTCGGCTCTCAAGATCACGGTGTTAAGAGCCGCCCAAATCTCTCCGCTCCTCTCCACTCGCACTTTCCCTTGTCGAGATTCCAAGCGGCACTGAATTGCGTGTACTCAGTCGACTTTAGTTTCGACCTGGGGCTTCACGAAATATAGATTGCATAGGCACTAAACAAGAAGTTGGTTTGTGTATTCTACCTGAACAGAAATGCGTCAGTTTATCTAAGTCAATAAAATTCCCCCTAAAAAAATGCGTGCCTGTTGTTTTTTACTGCGAGAAATAAATTGGGATTATCTGGTCCACGAAGTAAATACCATCATACACTTAAGATTTTTAAAATTTGGTAGATTGGGTGCATATTAAAAAATAAGGATAATCATTAGGATGGGGTATTTGGGTGCAAATGGAACATTCTTGAACGAGAAACCAACGAGATCCCGTCTAGTCATTGTCGGCGGTGGGCATGTGCAAGGGCAGGAATGCAGTCGGGATAATTATCCGACAACCAGTCCAGTGCCAGCGCATAGCTATTTATTGCTCTCATTGCACACACATGGTCAGAAGGCAGCATATTCATANCAACCAGTCCAGTGCCAGCGCATAGCTATTTATTGCTCTCATTGCACACACATGGTCAGAAGGCAGCATATTCATATTGTCAATTTTTTTTAACTTCTCTAGGTATTTTTACGCTAACATTATGCTGTACATCTTTTATGTTCGCAGGCCAGATACTTAACCGTTTTTCCAAAGACATGGGGATTGTTGATGAACAACTTNCTGTACATCTTTTATGTTCGCAGGCCAGATACTTAACCGTTTTTCCAAAGACATGGGGATTGTTGATGAACAACTTCCCATATTGATATCGGAGTGTTTGAAAGTAAGTTAAGCGTTATACTATTTTGTTGCTTGTACGTAACAATGCCCATTTCCACTGAACTTTATTCGTGCATTGCTCATTTTAAATATATACCTTTAACCTCACAACTATCTCCAGGAAACGAAAAATATGATGTTCTAAGGTAATTGTTATGGCGCATACTGCTGTGTGTTTCAGTAAATAGCTTAAATAATTAAAACATTTAACATTACACTCTTTATATACTCTATGTAGCCATAAATTATATTAACAAATTTTACTTTCAGTGAACTTTTCCTGTAGAATGCTATACACCTAAGGAACAAACACTTCCTTGTACACCATACGTGTGTTTACATTACATTTTACTCACTTTCAAATTAATTTTAAATCTATGAATTATCTATTCACTGTTTTCGTTTACAAAAACCGTACCTTTATTGCATACATGTATAACCACCAATCACCATCTTGTCTTAAAACCAGAGCTCTCTTCAGATAAACGATTTTGAAAGATCTAAGTTTCGAGTGATTTTTATTTGCACTGCACCAACTGCGTATTTTCAAAAACTGGTATACTTTTGCCTGCACATGTTACACTATTTAAAAAAAAAAAAAAAAAAACCTAATATAGCACTCCAACTTTCTTTCAGAAGTGTTATTTAACAATAATCCTTCCTCTGCTGTCAGACATGAAACATAGATGCTAAACAGGCAGCAGCCTTAAACTGTCCACTATTTAAAGTGTCCGAAAACAAAATTATTCTTATGGCGTTGTGTAGTCCTTTCAGTCTTGCCTCGCTTCAAGTATTAAGAAAAAATGTCACTGATGATGTGGTGATGTTGCACGCAGTTTGGCATTATGATGCTCAGAATCGTCATTCTGATCAGCGTCGTCAACTTCTGGATACTCCTTCCCACGGCGTTGGTGATAGTCGTCTTCTACTACTGTAGATCCATCTATATGCACACGTCCCGCACCGTGAAGAGACTCGAAGGAATATGTGAGTTGTAACACTTTATCTGTTAGAAACAGTTTTACTAAGCAAAGATTGCAGCATATGCCTTTGGAAGATGGCAGTGGGTATGGTTTATAAGTCTCCTAACAGTTTATAGGAGCAATAATATATATATGTTGTAGTGATTCTGAATGTTTGTTTGTTTGTTTTTGTACTTAATGTATTTTCAAGTATTTTTACATGTTTTTAAGTGTAATGTAAATATTTGTTGTTCAAGTATGAAAATATTGTTTGTTTACAATATGTTCTACGTTTTACCGCCTTTGTCAATTATCATGGTTTGACAGATGTTATGTTTATATAGACTAGCGGTAAAAGTAAACATTTTCTGTCTACAAACAAAGAAGTGAAGAATGGACACAGTATGTACAAAAGCTGTTTATCTCATAATAAAACTGTTTGGATGTGTATTTTTGTTATTTAGAAGTGTGTTTCTTAGGGTCACGTCATCTCATACAGCTCCAGGGTGGATGCTGGCTGTGGTTGGATGCTTGAATTTGCGCCAAAATCTGGGAAGTGGGTTGCTAGTCCACCTAGCTTCCTTCTTCTCAGACTAGGCTTCATCTGGACCAGCTGTACTCTAGGATGCTGCTCAAATTATAATTTTATTTTCTGAAGCAAAGTGTACCAAAAGTTAAATATTGTCATTTAACTTGTTTTAAAGTATTAAAGAGCAGTGAGCAGGTGAAGAAGAGGCCCAATTATTGCTGTGTTATAATATTATGAAGAGATGTAAGCCTAGTCCAACTTGTATTTTTTTNGTGAAGAAGAGGCCCAATTATTGCTGTGTTATAATATTATGAAGAGATGTAAGCCTAGTCCAACTTGTATTTTTTTTCAATAATGGCCGAGAGAAGGTATACCCTGCAAACTTTAAGTGCATTACCAGGAACATTTTAAAGACTTTTGAGCAACATGTCTTACAGTGACATATTTTAAATATGTTTAAAAAGTAATTCAACTAGCTTCGTTCAACAGTAGTGTAAATAAGAGACTTTGATGATCACTTTGTAATATCAAACCAGAATATGCTGCATATCTAATTAGGTATAAAGCTTTACTAGCATGCTACAAATTTTTTTTTTTACCTTTGTTTACATGTACGATGCCAAGCAAGTATCCCATGAAATGTGTTGTCCTTAGTTTCCTTTCATTTCTTTTATTTGTTTGTCCTGCAATAATAAACGCTATAGTAACTTAGATTGTTATTCTTGTAGCCCACAGTCCGGTGATCTCACACCTGAATGCCTCGCTACAGGGACTTACAACTATCCGATCATCCAAGGCGGAGAAACTTCTTCACGAGGAGTTTGACAGACACCAGGTACTGGGNAGTCCGGTGATCTCACACCTGAATGCCTCGCTACAGGGACTTACAACTATCCGATCATCCAAGGCGGAGAAACTTCTTCACGAGGAGTTTGACAGACACCAGGTACTGGGTATCGTCTAATGTAGAGTCCGTATGATATACTGTTTTTGAAAAAGAAGTTCCATTATAATGGCGGTTGCCCGCAACCACGCTCATGTAGAGGAGTGGACAGGTTTGGGCGGCGAGATTTCCAGAGCACTCTCGTTTAATAACTGTTTAATATACACTTGCGGAGGCCCAAGCTGATGATGCATTGTCGTGGACCATGTTAGTGGAACATAAATCTTCAGCACTTCCATTGCCTTNGTGAAGAAGAGGCCCAATTATTGCTGTGTTATAATATTATGAAGAGATGTAAGCCTAGTCCAACTTGTATTTTTTTCAATAATGGCCGAGAGAAGGTATACCCTGCAAACTCTAAGTGCATGACCAGGAACATTTTAAAGACTTTTGAGCAACATGTCTTACAGTGACATATTTTAAATATGTTTAAAAAGTAATTCAACTAGCTTCGTTCAACAGTAGTGTAAATAAGAGACTTTGATGATCACTTTGTAATATCAAACCAGAATATGCTACATATCTAATTAGGTATAAAGCTTTACTAGCATGCTACAAATTTTTTTTACCTTTGTTTGCATGTACGATGCCAAGCAAGTATCCCATGAAATATGTTGTTCTTATTTTCCTTTAATTTCTTTTATTTGTTTGTCCTGCAATAATAAACGCTATAGTAACTTAGTTTGTTATTCTTGTAGCCCACAGTCCGGTGATCTCACACCTGAATGCCTCGCTACAGGGACTTACAACTATCCGATCATCCAAGGCGGAGAAACTTCTTCACGAGGAGTTTGACAGACACCAGGTACTGGGTACCGTCTAATGTAGAGTCTGTATGATATACTGCTTTTGAAAAAGAAGTTCCATTATAATGGCGGTTGCCCGCAATCACGCTCATGTAGAGGAGTGGACAGGTTTGGGCGGCGAGATTTCCAGAGCACTCTCGTTTAATAACTGTTTAATATACACTTTCGGAGGCCCAAGCTGATGATGCATTGTCGTGGACCATGTTAGTGGAACATAAATCTTCAGCACTTCCATTGCCTTGTTCTGGGTGTGGAGGGAAAATTCACTTCCACTGTGCATTGATTCAAGGCGTTCCCTCAGGTGACTGCTGCAGTCTACATCACTAAGATCACTTTCACAGCAACCTGTGGACTTCACATTGTTTTACTATAGGTAGTACAACTATTTCCGATTATCTTGATTGCTACGTAATACCTTGTGCCACACGGCCACGGTGAATATATCAACTTCGAGTTTACGCCTAAGTTAGCGTTTTATAATAACTGCAATTTCGCTCTCTGTGTGGCAGGAAAATGGACCACTGCACCACGATCCATTACAATATAGATCAGCAAAAAAATTATATAACACTGGAATGATCGATATAGCCTTACTCCTTAAAACAAGCCCAGTGCAGAAACACAAGACTGGTCGCTCATTGAGCAGATGAGCTAAGGAATAAATGTATCACCCATAGCCGTGCGCATTCAGGGATGGATACCAAAATTTCATTTATCAGTCGTGAGAGCTATTTTAAGAGGAGGCAGTTCAAAAGTTTTCAGAATGATTTCTTGAATAACAAGCAAACTATTTCTATAAACCAAAAATGTGGTCTCTAGAGGCGTATGATTGTCCGGCTGGCAATAATTCATGATGCAGAATACCCGATACAGGCATGTTCAACTCATTCTTAAATGTAGAGACTTGAGTTGAGAGATTTGGGTGGCTCTTAACAACGATTTCTTGATTTTTGAATTTGTAGTTTTAATTTTTTTTTTTTTTTCTGTTTCGTTTTTTCCGGAAGTTATTTTTGGTTTTTTGTGTACTCGTTTACTTAGATGCCGGAAGGGTGCTTCTGGTGGGACTTTTGATAAAGACGACCGCGTAAAATTTTCGCCGGGGGTTAAATCTGTTTAATCGCCGATGTCAGGCTAATTTAGTTGTTTGATTTAGTCTCAGAATTGAGTTTAATTGGTAGGGGCGGGGGCGCGCCACGTAAAGAAGAGTGCGTAGGCGTTGCGATATTCTTTCTTTTAGTGGTTCCAGGCGCCGCCTATTTTNGGGCGCGCCACGTAAAGAAGAGTGCGTAGGCGTTGCGATATTCTTTCTTTTAGTGGTTCCAGGCGCCGCCTATTTTGAGGCGCCATCTTATTGATGATGATGCCAACTACGTACAAGGTGATGCCGACCTTTGAATATTGCCGGAGGGGCACGAAATGACTTGTAAATTACTTAATTGGATAATTAGAGAATACTGCTTCACTTTTTTGCAGATTTCGTATTATGATGACTTTGATTTTTATTAGTATGATACGATCCAGTGGCCCACTGCTATATGGACTAAACCCTGAGAAACATCTTGAATTCAAATAATTAGTTGTTCGGAGCAGAGAAATTTTTGATTTTGACTTTTAATTTTTAAGTGATATTTTGGGTATTAGCCAGTAGGAGTGAAAATTTATTTTCAAGAAGTCGGGAAGTAAAAACTTAATCCAGAAATGTGAGAACTAAAGCATTTGGAATTAGTAACATTTTCATTTTTCATTTTTGACCGATATAAAGCAGAATTAATTTTTTTATCTCTTAATTAATTTTAAGATCTTTGACAGCTTAAGTAATTTCTGTAAGGATGGTGGCTATTTGAAGATATTAAACTCCTAATTCAGATTGAATAAAATATATAAGGGATTTCAAGTTTTCTAACAGAGAGTCAGCATCTTTTGCTTGCACCTAACATAATTCTGATTTCCTAATTGGTATTTTCAATTAATAAAATTTGAGTGAAACTCACCATCGTTCTTTTATTCCCAGTAGTAAGGTAGAAAGTTTATTTCATTCCTGAGTGCTTTATACCGTTTATCCAGTGTCTTTTGTGTATGGAAATTAAATGAGTGTTCATGTGTACTGTGNCATTCCTGAGTGCTTTATACCGTTTATCCAGTGTCTTTTGTGTATGGAAATTAAATGAGTGTTCATGTGTACTGTGGAAGTGTAAATGCCACTGCTCATCCTGAATATGTCACGCCAACTACACTAACCAGTAATTACCCACTCTACTCAACACTGCAATTGCTCAATATTCTATCACTCTAGCATATTGCTAAAGTGGCTTCGACAATGTGGGGCCATANTACTCAACACTGCAATTGCTCAATATTCTATCACTCTAGCATATTGCTAAAGTGGCTTCGACAATGTGGGGCCATATGCATTATGCAACAAACATCTTATCATAATTTTATATTACACGTTTTATGTTATGTGCACCAATCTCCGAGCCAAGAAACTTATTAATTTACTAAATGCTTGCGCACGAATTAAAACATAAGTTTATACTGTGTTCGTTTCGCACAGAAGGCACGAGTTGACTGTTTGAGTCAGTATGTCTCGTAATTACTTTAGTGATTGTTAGTCACCATACACTAATCAATCACAATATACTCATTAGGATCACGTACGGTGTCAGTATAATGTTGGACCGCCTTTCACCACTGCCATAGTCCTTTCCTTCGAGGAATACGTTCTATTTATTTGCAGTAGGTTTCTGCAGATCTTTGTTCCCATTACTCCTTCGACATGGAAGACAGTTCAATGGAATTGTGTTCGTATTTTGACCTGGCATTCAACCGACATTTCTACAACTCAAAAAAGGTACTCAGCACAGCTGTGGTCAGAACTTTGGATGGGCCATTCGAGTCATTCTCCTCCTAGGCCCTCAAACAATTCTGTTACAGCCTTGGCACTATGGGCAGATGCACCGCCATGCTGAAAATGGAATGGTAGGAACACAAAGTGTTCCCACATTGTCGATAGCGCTAAAAAGTCCAAGATTGCTTCACTGAACTTGATATTCACATAACCCGGCACTAAAACCTGTGGACTAAGAGCATACTGCAAAAATACAATAATATCAACTCGTTTTACCAGCGCACTTGGAAAAAACACATTGTTTAAAAACAGTATCGTAACCATATTTGTGTTGTTTTTGAGGGGGGAGGGTGTGATTTACACTGACTGGAGTGAAGGGAAGAAGGTTACATTGGCATTAGCGGTGCTGACACACGTGTTAATTAGGACAAATATGAGGAGAAAATNAGTGAAGGGAAGAAGGTTACATTGGCATTAGCGGTGCTGACACACGTGTTAATTAGGACAAATATGAGGAGAAAATTAATTTTCACTATAAAAAATGTATCATAGTTTACAGCAATTGCATATTCTAATTAATTTCTTACTAATAATTTTAACTCTAATCATTGGCAACATTATGGGCAAAGAGGGAGTTACAACTCCCGAACATCAGCCCTTTTCCTTCCCTGGCTACGGTAAAGCAGCAACCGAGAATACTGTTCTGAAAGTCACGTATTTAATAACATTGCAAATTCAAATCTCGAGCCATTCCGTTAACTCTGTGTGTTAATGTTTCGTCTGGCAGTGATGTTTTTGGAATAAAATGGTTTCCCAAGAGACTCGCCAATGTTACGTAGTTCATATTTTCCTACGAACAAGACGTCCTTGTAAAAAAATTATATATATATATTATTTTTATTTTCACTTGAAAACTTTAGTTAAATCAATATCAAGTTACGTATTTCAGCAACAAAGAATTTGGATGATTTGTCCTTCAAATCGGAGTGATTAGCAAAAAAATGAAGTTCCAAACCCCTTGATTATAGAGCATCGTCGTCACTCAAAACAGAGTGACAAATAACACGCTGAAGTAAATAACTACAGTCTTTTGTGTGTATAAGTAAACCCGTATTTATTATAGTCGTCATTGTACAGCCTTTTCTTAGATAACGTTTTCAACAATTTAACTACTCATTACACTGCCACTCACACTACATATAATTATGGAGTCAGATCAAACAACGGAAGTCTATGGAAGCATCAATACAATGGTTGACGCGAATGTAGCGGACACGAGAACAGAGCCACTCGAACCTTTCTGAACTATAAGAAAATAGGAATTAACGGCAGTTAATAAATTAATGCACTATGCTTGCTTAGGTTACGTAGCTGGAAACCAAGTTCTCGGGAAATGACTTCGACCTTCCCATAAAAAAAGGAATAAAATTGCATAGGATTAACTAAAATATTACTATCGCAGATAACAAAATGAGTGTGTTCAAGTGAGTATGATATTCGGACCCAGAGTTAAACATATTAAAAGAAACAGAGGAACTTCTAATGATAATGAAAACAAAACATGTCAAATATATATGTCACTTATGTTTAATAAAATAAGAATGTAATTTTCTTATATATTAAATTTGTTTTTAATGTACTAGTCATTGCCGCCATCAGTTTAACCCAAAATGGTACAGTAAATGAAGGGACCGTTGCGTTAACAAAGCCAAATGATGCAGACGAAGTGAGTGCCGGGTGTCATAGCAGTAAGAAGGAACTGCTCGCGCTTTGTCTAGCGTTCAAGCTTGTTTGGAGGCCTTTTCCAAATACACTATGGCTCTCCCTACATTTGTTTATTAAGATTTTATTATATATTATTAAGTTTTGTGCACTAAAAATTGTTACAGCTATGTTGCCAACACTTGTTTAACCATTTGGAAACATCTGAATCTTTGATAAACCATATGAATTATGTTTGCAATTTGTTTTATAATTTCTCATTTCAATTAATTTTTCATACTTCAGTGTTTGTATTGAAATGTTTTGTTGTGTAAAACAACTGTAATCCTTCGAGTTTATTTTCCTAGTACTTGTATTTCATATTTTGTGTTGACTTATAGTGGAAAATTTTATGTTATTAATTACATTTTTGAAAATAGTTTGCTTGGAATGCCAGTGACTTTATCAAACTTATTTTTCAACATTATTAAGGTCAAGCTCTTCATTACTAATAATTAGTGGTGCTAATTGAATTGCNAGTGAAGGGAAGAAGGTTACATTGGCATTAGCGGTGCTGACACACGTGTTAATTAGGACAAATATGAGGAGAAAATAAATTTTCACTATAAAAAAATGTATCATAGTTTACAGCAATTGCATATTCTAATTAATTTCTTACTAATAATTTTAACTCTAATCATTGGCAACATTATGGGCAAAGAGGGAGTTACAACTCCCGAGCATCAGCCCTTTTCCTTCCCTGGCTACGGTAAAGCAGCAACCGAGAATACTGTTCTGAAAGTCACGTATTTAATAACATTGCAAATTCAAATCTCGAGCCATTCCGTTAACTCTGTGTGTTAATGTTTCGTCTGGCAGTGATGTTTTTGGAATAAAATGGTTTCCCAAGAGACTCACCAATGTTACGTAGTTCATATTTTCCTACGAACAAGACGTCCTTGTAAAAAAAATATATATATATTATTTTTATTTTCACTTGAAAACTTTAGTTAAATCAATATCAAGTTACGTATTTCAGCAACAAAGAATTTGGATGATTTGTCCTTCAAATCGGAGTGATTAGCAAAAAAATGAAGTTCCAAACCCCTTGATTATAGAGCATCGTCGTCACTCAAAACAGAGTGACAAATAACACGCTGAAGTAAATAACTACAGTCTTTTGTGTGTATAAGTAAACCCGTATTTATTATAGTCGTCATTGTACAGCCTTTTCTTAGATAACGTTTTCAACAATTTAACTACTCATTACACTGCCACTCACACTACATATAATTATGGAGTCAGATCAAACAACGGAAGTCTATGGAAACATCAATACAATGGTTGACTCGAACGTAGCGGACACGAGAACAGAGCCACTCGAACATTTCTGAACTATAAGACAATAGGAATTAACGGCAGTTAATAAATTAATGCCCTATGCTTGCTTCGGTTACGCGCTGGGAACCAAGTTCTCGGGAAATGACTTCGACCTTCCCATAAAAAAAGGAATAAAATTGCATAGGATTAACTAAAATATTACTATCGCAGATAACAAAATTAGTGTGTTCAAGTGAGTATGATATTCGGACCCAGAATTAAACACATTAAAAGAAACACAGGAACTGATAGTGATAATGAAAACAAAACATGTCAAATACAGATGTCACTTATGTTTAATAAAATAAGAATGTAATTTTCTTATCTATTAAATTTATTTTTAATGTACTACTCATTCCCGCCATCAGTTTAACCCAAAATGGTACAGTAAATGAAGGGACTGTTGCGTTAACAAAGCCAAATGATGCAGACGAAGTAAGTGCCGGGTGTCATAGTAGTAAGAAGTTTGTTATTTATAAATTTCTTTATAAAGATTTTATTATATATTATTAGATTTTGTGCACCAAACATTGTTACAGCTATGTTGTCAACACTTGTTTAACCATTTGGAAACATCTGGAACTTTGATAAACCATATTAATTATGTTTGCACTTTGCTTTCGAATTTCTCATTTCAATTAATTTTTCATTCTTCAGTGTTTGTGTTGAAATGTTTTGTTGTGTAAAACAACTATAAGCCTTCGAGTTTATTTCCCTAGTACTTGTATTTCATATTTTATGTTGACTTATAGTGGAAAATTGTATGTTATTAAATTACATTTTTGAAAATAATTTGCTTGGAATACCAGTGATCTTATCAAACTTATTTTTCAACATTATTAAGGTCAAGCTCTTCATTACTAATAATTAGTGGTGCTAATTGAATTGCACTCTCCTCTTTTTTAAGGAAATGCCCTATTTTTCCAGAGTGAGTGTCCTTTATTTATCCTGTCTGGTAACCCTAATCACGCCTTCCCAGGTGAGAGAACCCTCAGGTAGAGAAGCCATTTTTCACTGCAGTAGTGTTTAATGAGCATGGGTGTCACATAGTAAAACATTTATGAATTTTTTTTTACAGGATCTGCACTCTTCTGCATTCTACCTGTTCTTATCATCCTCTCGAGCTTTCGCATTTTGCTTGGAATTTGTATGTCTATTCTACATCGCATGTGTGACTCTCAGCTTCGTAATCCTGGGACAAGGTAAATAAACGTAAACAAACCTTTGAACTATGGTGGAGTGTGAGGGACAAGCTAGGTGTCGCACGCATGTATGTTTCTATTATGTTCGCAATTGGATCACATAAGTTTATTAGACACGCCCAGGTAAACTCTGACCCAATTATATACCTGTAAGAAAACAAGTACTGAATCCTGTGCCACGTGGTCTGAGGTAAAAAAAAAAAACCTGGCTGCACACTGGAGCAGCAGACAATTGAAAGAAAGTTTATGCTCAAAAATACACAGGACAGTGGGTGTGTAGCTTACATGCCGTTTAAAATGCGAAATTTTCCTGTCCCTAGGGATTTATTTACAATTTCTTGTTACATTAGTTTCAAATTTTGCTCCTCTAAGCACATAAATTATTTAACGATTTCTCTGTTAGAATGTGTGTGCGACAAATATCTCGTGGTCAAGGACAAATGCTATCATAAACATCTCCATTCTCGAAACATGCAGAGTAGGTGCTGTGGGCGGTCAGGCTATTTCAACTCCAGATTACACCTTGCAAGTTCTCCGTAAGTCCCATAGGCTACGATGGGCTCATCAAGTCTACGGTGATCTGCAACAACCTGTTCGTTGGCTTTGAATAACAGCAAGAAGACTTTATTCTTCATTCGGGGAAACTTTCCACTGAGAGAAAGGCCCTGTTTAATCAAACAAAGTAGGTTTGGTGCAACCAAACTAATTGTTTGTATATGAGCAATTGAATATTTTGTTTTTGAAACCAAATTATTTAGTTTTTCTTATTTGGTTGCCCCAAAAAAGACCTATTTGGTGAAACAAAAGATTTGTTCGGCTCTACGTACATCAAACATTTTCGGTTAACATAAAAAAATTAGAAGCCCGCTCAAGATTAGAACCTATGTCACCTGCGCCCTAAGCAACCTCAGATTTTTTTTAAATTTTACTTTTATCACCGAAACATTTGGCAAGAAAGGGTGACTAAGATGGACGTACACATATTCCCTTGCCTCACCTGGGACTTGAACCCGGAACTCCCTCACAGTAAGCCAGCGCGCAACCAACTACGCCACGGAGGTCGTCAAAACTAAAGTGACTACAGATGAAGTCGCAGTGTTGTTAAATACATGCATTTCAAATACTGGAGAACGTGCACAAAGAAATATTCAAAGTTTTACAGCTTAATGTTTTAGTTTTCTGTTGAACTTGTTTTATTAGGATGTTTATGCACTAACAAACACTTTTATTAGCTTAATTATTGTCACAGATAATGCAAACAAACTCTCGAGCTCTATTTCCGAACGAAGGCAATAAAATGAGTGGCCAGACAAATATATACAGTTGATTCAACAAGATATTCCGTTGGCAATCTTATTTCTTTTAGCCCAATACAGAGGTTTTGTTTATTCAAACATGTATTTTGTTAGACGAAAAAATTAATTTTGTTGCTTTTGAAGTTTAGTAAGTTGGCCTTTCTCCCAGTGTGGAACGGCAGCAGGCAGGCGACAGTGATCACTGTAAGATCGAATGGCGACTGTGCGTGTCGTGTTGGCAGGATCCCTGGGCGGGAGTGTTGGCATGGCCATCTCGCAGTCGCTGGTGTTGACCGGCACCTTCCAGTGGTTCATGAGGCAGTCTGCAGAGATGGAGAACAACATGACTTCCGTGGAGCGAGTGCTGGAGTACGGCAGCCTGGAAGACGAGGGCGAACTGGAGTCTGCTCCAGGTTTACCTCAACATCTGGATTTCTTTGAAATTCATGGTTTCTGTTATAGTTTCTGTTATAGTTTCTGTTATAGTTTCTGTTATAGTTTCTGTTATAGTTTCTGTTATAGTNCATGGCCATCTCGCAGTCGCTGGTGTTGACCGGCACCTTCCAGTGGTTCATGAGGCAGTCTGCAGAGATGGAGAACCACATGACTTCCGTGGAGCGAGTGCTGGAGTACGGCAGCCTGGAAGACGAGGGCGAACTAGAGTCTGCTCCAGGTTTACCTCAACATCTGCATTTCTTTGAAATTGGTGGTTTCTGTTATAGTCTATGCGCGGTTTCTTCACACTTTTTGAATCAAACCTTTGACAAAAAAAACTCCCTATGCATAACGTGTACGGCTGTTTCCTAAACATGTCGCTCATCACTTGTATAAACATAAAAGTGCCTTTTTTTTTTTGTTNGCTCATCACTCGTATAAACATAAAAGTGCTTTTTTTTTTGGTTCAATTGAACGTGTTAGTCTTGGTGGTACGCAAAACCACACTGCAATTTTGAGTCACAGGTTACCACTTAGCATAGTTATTGCTGACACGTAAAGGGGCAAATCTAGAAGTGGAGCCACATAAATGTTTCCTTATGATTCAAAATGGTGGCCCTTTTTCACTATAACGTACTACACATTATAATTCAGCTATTTATAGCACATAAGAGCATTTTAATGATACAACTATGACATGAATTGCCCAATGCTAAGGTTGAATACGTAATTAAAGGTTTAGGAACCTTAATTTTGTTTCTAAAAGCCCCTACTTTAAAATTAATGGTTCTCAAAGCAATGAATGCATGACATTTTTTCTTGTCATTTGCTTATCACTTTGTCAAACGGGAAAACAATAAAGCAAATGCTTAAAACTGTAGATGACAAACTTTAATTATCTGTATGATAATTTTATTACTTCCGCTAACCGCCCCTCCCCCTTTTTTCACCATTTCCCCAGCTTAGAAGACACGTTTTTTAATATTACATGAAGAAATGGTGTACTTTTGCCTTAGATTTGTTATAATGGTGTTATTGTTTAGTAGTGTATATAGTGACCTGTTCTGTGTAATGTGTGTGTGAAAAATGTTGCTTCATAATTTTTGACCTTGGGCGACTTATTTTATTGGACTGGACACTTAAAATCTGAATTTCCCATGCTAATGGCTTACTAGCGCCCTCTGAACTACAGTGGTGCCATCTGTTGGCCAGACTGAATTTCCCTGTGAAGTCCGTTGTTCACGGACCGTCATGACGGTAAGTGGTGTAATCGAGCACACGCTCGGCCAATCACCAATATTACTTGTAATCGTTACGTATATTTTTTGTCTACACAGTCCATATATATTCACGTGATAAAACAGAGATTAACAAAGCGCATAAAAGTGGCATCCCAGAGCCTCTTAGCAAAAAAAGTGTTGTTTATGACAGTTAGATAAAAATAAAACTCTTTTGTATCCATCTTGTAATACAAATGTCAATATGCGAATTAAAGGTTCTGAATATATAACCAATAATATTAAGGAATTGAATTTTTTAAGGTCAGCCATCATCACCTAGATGTACGACAATGTCTAGATGAAGGACAAGGAATTTAAGAGACCTTCATATTTCATGAAGCAATGTGGCATAAATCATGCTCACTCGAGTATAATAATGCAACTAAGATTTTTAAAAAATCAATGAAAGGAAATTTACTGAATAAACATCAACTTTCGATTCAACCGGTTCTGAAAGTTAAAATGAAACATGCTACTTGACGGGATCAGCAGTTCCGCCTCTTAATACTTTTGCAGATATACGTTGTATGTGTAGGCGTGTAAATCTGTGAAATCAACGTTTGCATAAAGTAATGACTTTTAATGTTGAAGATAAAATTGGAGCTCCAGCCACAACCAAAACACTGGCAGTAATAGGACCTAGAGACTTAGTTTCGCAAGAAATAATGTATAACAAACGTTGCCTCAATAAACAAATCGATGCAACCCAATCACAAAACAACAGTGACATCGTGTGAGGGAATTGCATTTGCAGAGCTTCCTTCGAACGTCCAAGATAAATTAGCCACAGAAGACGCCGATTGTGTTTTTAAAATGTGTGAAATGACCTGAGTCTACAATTGAAGACTAAATCAGCTACTAGGACTACAGAGCGAGGACTGCATCCAAGTGCACTCATCGTGGTTGAGAGATAGAACTGAAGCTCATTTCCCGCAGCTGATGTCAATAAGATCTGGCAAAGAATACGATATTGTGAAAGATACAAAAAATGTGGTAAACTATGCAGAGAATGAGATTATCGACGAAGATGCTATCTCCTGTAAGCGATTCTTGGGGAACCTGAGTAAATACATGTCTTCATCGACAGCCACTTTTTCGGGTTCTTTTGAAGAAAACTGCCAAGAAAAGTCAGTCCCACCAATGCTTCTGGCTGTAACACAAATTATTCTGTGTGGGTCACCGGTTGCAGAAAAGTGTAAAGCTACACAACCAGCACTGACCATTAGTCAGTTTATTTTTTTCAACTGCCACGAATGTGTACCCAAAGGCGGCATGGTAAGGAACAAAAAACAACACAAGGCACCATTGCCATTACATTTAAGCATATTTCTTTACGGAAAGTCAAGAGACAAGTCAACTATTGATAAACTGCACAGTTCAGACTCTGTGTCATCAAGTACGGTGATGGAAGTGACTTCTTCTTTGTGCCAACGTTTTGTGGAACAAGCCGAATAAGATAGTGTCGACTGTCCAGGACACTTGAGGAAAGAAGTTTTTACTCTTGCCACTTACGTATGACAATGTTGACAATATAATAATCCCAGTAGCTGCACTTCAAAAGGCTCGTTCTATGGTGCAAGCATGTCCATTTTTCAAATGGCAACCTGTGCCAGTTATGTTGGCACTTGTTTCATGNATGTCCATTTTTCAAATGACAACCTGTGCCAGTTATGTTGGCACTTGTTTCATGTCATTGTAATTCCATTAATTTTCCTTCTTATTTAATTGGTACTGCACCAAACATTGTTGGTTTTTTCCTATTGGCACGTGCTATAGTTATGCTTAATTATTTTGTTTATTAAATTTTAAGTTTTAAAACTAACTTTATCATCTTTAAAAAATGTGTACTGTTTACATATTTACCTGATATAAATTGTTATGCTTTTGTTTAAAAAATAATAATTTTATTAATGTTTATTAATTATTTACGTACTTAATATTGTGTGAACTCTTAATGTCAGATATCAAAATGAAAAATCTGATTTGTGATTTATTATATGTCGTTCTCGACTTCCGAGTTATTTATTTATTAATCGCACGAGACCATGAAGTCCGGAGCATACCGTAGTATATATAGGTTTCCGCTCAGGTTAATTCCTTCTTCTTCGCAATCTCGACATACAACATATAGTCAGCTAACATTTTTATCTTGTGGCATCTTTCGGCATCCTTGTGATGTTATAGTATTTTCATCCGCCGTTATGGCGGTCCGACTAGTGGCTTAACCTCGAGGCCAATTTTTCATCCTTTCTGGGATGTGAGCTGCACATCGAATCATGGCGCGGTCGTTTTGGACCATGATTCCACTTCTTTGGCCAGCATCGCAGTAACATCTGAAACGTTTTCGTCGTCCAAGTAACATAAATTATTATTTTTTGCCTGCTATATGTGCTCGGGAGTGCTCCGAACTTTCTGTATCCGTCGTGACAACTTTCTGTCATGACGGGTTTTTTTTTTTTTTTTTTACTTTTTTTACACTAAATGTATGATGTTTATTCCAGCTTAATTAAAAGTAATACCTCATTGTACTCAAATGTATAATTTCAAATCAAGCGATCGTGGTTACCCGAATAAATAGTAATGACCATAATATGATTTGATAATGTAGGAGTATATCAGTTTTCAAAAGATACTCATCTAACGAAAAAATATATATAATACTCATGAAAATGTTATTTATCAATGCATATTTTTATTTATGTTCATGTTTCTAAAGAAAGAAACAAAGTATCCAAATAGTTCGTGTTATAAATAATATACATAATTTTTTTTTTAAATATTTGTTGATCTGTGTATGGCAAGAGAGGAAAAAATAATATAACTTTTGTTATAAATAATTATGCTTTCGTTATTTACTTGCCCTATGATCGTCAATAAATAACAAAGTATTTTATAACCATCATGTTGTGTTAAAAATAAAATTGAGCTACACCATAAGAGTACCTAATTAATACCTTCACATATATAAATATCTCTCTTTTTTGTAATAAGTAAAACAGGTGCACGCCATTATTTATGCATTCAGTAGTAAGAAACCCGAATCTGCACAGCAATCTAGATCCTACCTNCAGGTGCACGCCATTATTTATGCATTCAGTAGTAAGAAACCCGAATCTGCACAGCAATCTAGATCCTACCTTCAATTTATGTTCCATTCTTGTGTTATAACGAGAGTAACTATGGGCGCTCAAGTTCACGACACGATGGTGCTACATAACAAAACCTCAACCTCAGGCAATCAGGGTGAGAGAAGAGCTTACAACATTCCAGTAGAGGACCTTAACATATATGCACGGAAGATACTTGAGCTACCCGAAAGCTTTGGATTGTGAGAACTACTAGTATTCCAGGAAAACGGCTAAGCATGCCAAATTATAAAAGTGAGATGTCATGTGACTTGCTTAATTCAACATAACTAAGTTGTGATTTTAATGGTGAAAAAGGTTGGCTGCAACACACGAAGGAGCATTATGGCAGAAGTTCCTACAATGGGTTACACCTCTTTTGGGCAGTCTTTTCATGCCGAGCACCAAGAAGGTATTATACAGCGAGTCATCAATTCCTTGCTACCATCTTTTGACGAAGAGTTGCATTCAGCCTCCTTGATATGTCATAGGCCGGATTATGTACGGGCAATCACTGAGTTTCTGAACTGTGGGCAAATCCACGTTACGTTGATAGACCAGTCACTGTTTGTTCTTGTAAAAACAGTACAGCGGAACTGGCCAGAAAAGTATGTTTGCGCCATGTCGTATAGTGCAAGCATTTCTATGCTAGATTGGCCAGGTAATCAATTCCTGCGGATGGACAGGAGTTGTGGAAAACTCNATAGTGCAAGCATTTCTATGCTAGATTGGCCAGGTAATCAATTCCTGCGGATGGACAGGAGTTGTGGAAAACTCAGTAATTTCAACAGCTGCAGCTGCTAAGGATATACTCAAAGTGAAATCAGTAACCAAATCTAGATTTGTGCATCGTACATCCTTCTGCAACAAGCATACAGATAAGAGCGCCAGAACATCGCAAAGATTGAATTTATCAAAATGTCAATAAATCACATAATTCCCGATTCTTGCCTCTTGTACTTGAATTGGCAACTCTCCTTATTTATTTCGTGTTGTCTGTAAGGGAAGGTCACAATGAAAACTTTAAAACATGTCTGAAATTCATGGCGCCATGGTTTTCTGTATTCAACCATACTCATTACACGCATAAGCTGTCCATTCACACGAAAGATCTTGAGGGACTAAGTAATAGCGCGCCTGAAGTTCATCGGGAATTCTGCAATGGAAACTCTGTGATCAGCAAAACATTCCGAGAATTTTCTAGATTTCATGGTGCCCAGGCACATGAGCAGAATAATGCCATAATGAAATTAAGTAGGAGTGCCGTAGGACTGACAGAAGATCCCACATCACTTCGTAGATAGTCTCTAGCTGGACCAGAAGTATGCTGCCTGCTGCTTAATGAGTCTAGTCCGCATGAATCTGAAGAAGGTGATGAGCTCCCACATCACGAACAGTACACAGAACTTTCATAAAAACGTTTATGAAGAAACGTGCTCTCATGAACAGCTTCCTTGAATATGGAAATCCTTTCTTAGATGATTCAGAATATCTTCTTGTAATTGACAGCAGGGCTGTTGTGTGCAAAGAAGGCATTGCTACATTGAATACCCTTAAATATAATGGCATTGCTATGAACCAACATTTTGTTATGGAACGGTTAATTGACAATTAAAAAACGATATTTGAGTCTCTTGTACGAGTTGATACAAAGATATTTACTCCAACGCCTAAACAACCTGACAGTTGCAGAAAGAACTTGTATATGTACGAGAAGCTATTCTCCAAGTTATTCATTGCCAGCCAACATATAAACTTGAACCATGATGAATTTTTCTCTTACGAAAATCAATCCTGGTCCCCTGCCTACCAGAGTGTCATTGCCCTACAATTAATTTGTATGCAAGTCATGTTTGTTTTTCCCTTGGAGTACTGTGTTGTCACAGCAAAATAAAAAACAGTAACAATAACTTTTATTTNACTGTGTTGTCACAGCAAAATAAAAAATCAGTAACAATAACTTTTATTTCAGAACATGTCAGATACTGTATTAAAACCTAATCTCTTACGAATTTTGTATTCTACATCTATTAAGGGCCCCTTTTTGTTTCCCCGTTTGACATGGTAGTAACCAAATAACAAAAATAAACGTCACTCAATTGTGGTTTTAGCAGCCATAAATTGAAAATTAGGGGATTGAAAATTTAAATTGATAGTTTCCTAATTTAATTCTGAGTGAGTGAACAAGTGAGTGAAGAAAGAGATTTATGCGGCTCTTAAAATCAGAGTCTTGAGAGCCTGTGAGGGTGAAGGGAGGTTGACTATGCTTTAGCAGGGGCGGGGGAAACTGCGGATCCCTGAGAAAACTCGCCGATTAGCAGCACTATCCAGCACGAATCCCACATGCGAAAATCTGTGAGAGACTCCTCCGGGAATAGAATCCGGTTCGCCTAGGTGGGAGGTGATTAGTCTAACCTCTACACCACCGTGGCACCCTTTATTTAGAATTCAGTATAACATATAGGTAAGAAGTGCCGTAATTGATGCATTAAAATGCACCCTCTGCTATAAATAGCATAATTTTGCAATATAGTCATCCATATTGAAAACAAGCCACCATTTTGAATCCTAAGGGAAAATTTGTGTGGTTCCACTTTCAGATCTGTTCCTTTAGGTGTCACAAATAGCCGTGCCAAGTGGCAACCTGTGACTAAAAAATTCAGAATTCCTCTTGCGTACAGCCTAGACTATGTGCTTGCATTTTATACATACATTGCATAACTAATATAATTATATACAGAGAGAAAATATGTGTGTTGGTAATGTCTAGTAAGAAATAGTTATTTTGCAAAATATTATTACACTCAGTGCGCACGAATGCGGTGCGTTGGACTTCTCGTGTATTTTTCAAAGATTTTTTTTTGCATGGGGCGGATGCATTTCATGGACGTAGAACTTTAGAAGGTCTTCAGAAAAGTTTGAAACCGTGAATGGAGTATAGTAACAGACTCTTTTAGTATTATTGTTAAGGACACCAGATTTTCGCGAAAAGGCTTGTTGCGTTGTTGTATTTCAAAACAGGTTAACTTCAGATCCACTTTCGCGACTGTATGATTTTAATTGCTACACGTGTTGGGTGCCTCCCCGCAAATAACGGACGTTCATTACTGCAGTAACGTAATTGCGATTGGTCCGGTCAAGCACCGAGTAGTTTTCTAACAAAGACATGCAGCAGCCAATTACTCAAAGAAAACTGCAGCTGTGCACGTAAGGTATCGGAATGAAATATGGGTGGAATTCTTTTCGCGGAAATCGGGTGTCCCTAATTATTGTTTAAAAGCTGCTCTTTGTTCGCTCCCATGCCAAAATCTGAGTCAGCAGAGAGGTGTTTCAATATTTCCAGTGGTTATAAGGAGAAAATAATTAAAAAAAACTGCAGAACTTTCATTAAAAATTACTGTTTTCTACGTTTTTACTTTAGTTGCAATTCTTTTTATTTTTATTTTATTCATATTTTCTATCAATCTTATATTGCATGTACGGTTAAAACATCACCAGTTTAAAATAATTAAAAATAATTTTGAAAATGCCCAGGGGATAAAAATATTTACTTTCAAGTGACAAAACGTTCATTGTAAAAGGTTCTTAATTATTCGGCAAACCAAATATAACTTATCTCCTCCTTCCATACGAACTTGTCTTTTACCGAAC
This sequence comes from Clitarchus hookeri, assembly GCA_002778355.1. Classification (NCBI taxonomy): domain Eukaryota; kingdom Metazoa; phylum Arthropoda; class Insecta; order Phasmatodea; family Phasmatidae; genus Clitarchus; species Clitarchus hookeri. The sequence goes on along the minus strand of NQII01007001.1, from coordinate 29,533 downwards.
AACACTGCACATGGATTAATATGTATAACTGCTTGACCACCACAAGCTGTGCTGGCAACATTAAATGTTCTGTACGCAAGTATTTCTGAGGCTGAAAAGTTGGTAGAAACAACATACGAATACATATACAGCCATTACGACCATGCTTTTGTTATTTTAACGTGGCGCTCTTAGCCATTTCAGCCATTCCGCGCCCCGGCCGCCCTCTCGGCAGGGGAGAAAGATCACGCCTTCTCATCTCAGGTGTCCCAGCTTTTCACCTGAGGTAACCAAAACCATAGCCCCATCTTGATACACAAATTCCTACAGGAGCACCCTTCCACAAGGCCTGAGACCCTCGTACTCAGATTACCAAGCGTGTGGTCTGGCCGGAGCACTATCCGGACCCCTGACGTCTTACCAGGACGCCACCGGAGCAGGTGCCTGCTCACCGCTCGGCCCTTCTTTAAGAGGGGGAATCTCTCCAGACCTCCTCCAGCATACGGAGTTAACCACTGCCAGCACGAGNTGCCCCACAGGCAGACAGATGCGGTGGGACTCCGATCAGTGCGGTTTCAGTCATTATCAAATCCGTAAGACCATCGCAAGTTGAGTAACACCGAGGAGGCCACTAGGACCCCTAAGACCTCAAAGCTCTGAAGCGCTCTGTTTTTTCGTCACTGTCACACCGTTCTCACCCATCCACCTGCAGAGCCGGCGCGCTGCCATCAGACACTTGTCCATTACCATTATTAGGGATAGCATCTCACATAGGGAATCCCCATTTTGGGCCCCAGCGGCCTGAGTGCCAAGTGGTCCAACACCCCGCCAAGTGGTCGGGCCTAAGTACCAGCTGTCGGCCCAAGCCATCACGGCAGATACCCCTGACCAGCCACGAGGAAACTGGTATCCCATAGGGACCGGGCGGTGGAGTCCAATCTGCAGAAACAGGGGAGGCATGNGCACCGGGTGGCGGAGCCCAATCAGCAGAAACAGGGGAGGCATAAGCAGCCTTGGGTTGCCTTGGATATCGAAAGGCTATAAGAGACGCTTCAGACACCCTTTATAGAGACCAATATGTTGAAGGGCTTGGTTACTATAGCATGCTACTGCCACACCACCTCAGACGCCCAACCACTTCCCCCACACTGGAGTAGTCATCTCATATCCCACGGTAGAAACAACAGAGGCAATGCTGTAAATCACAACCCAGTCACATACAGTGCACTTACCTCTCACCAGATTAACTCTCGTCCAATCCACCCCCGTGCCACCAACAAACCGTCCACCATCCACACTCCACAGATGTCGCACTCAGTCCTTTGTTGTCAGAAGTACGTTTAGTTTGCTATTAGCTTATTTTAAGACTATAATAAGTTTTCAGATCAATTTATTTTAAATCACTAAATGAGTTTAATTCAAAACTTGTATAGTTTGGTTTTGTAAGAAAAAAAAATGCGTTCCTTGTTTGGAGGCCTCTTATGATCGGGGGCCCCAGGGCGCTGCTCCGGCTGCCCCAGTGTAGTTACGGCCTTGTTTATCGATATCTCGTATTTGCTTTTAATATTTACCCCCTTTCTACGCCATTTGTACTGAACCCTTCTGTATAGGCTGTTCACGCTTAAGTGAGCACTTTTTAGGACTTAGTTTCTTTTTCTTCCAACCATTTGTTATCCTCTAACAACCTTTTTAAATAAATACTCCCACGTAAGTAGTAAACACAGTATGTATATTCCACCGTACTCTGAAGTTAACGTCTAAGGCTGAAATAAAAAATATTTATTGACTAATATTCCAAATCAGAAAGCTTTCAAAAGTGCTCATATTACCGCGAATAACCTATAGTATCATTTATTTTAACAGACAGTACGTCTTATTCTCGTCATCAGACAAACAAAATACTTCAAAACATAGAATACAAAAGCGTAAAAGTAAATTGTCTTCAATTTGTCTGCAATGCATATAAATATCATCGTCTCTAATACTGAAAGATAGAAAGTCATTATATCGACTCTGGGATTAATTGAATATCAGTTTCGCCAGAAGAGTTTAACTGTAAAATCTGGGGTAAAACTGATGGTGGGAATGAGTAATACATTAAAATCAATATAATATTTAAGAAAATTCAATTTTTTATTTTATTAAACAGAAGTGACGTCCGTATTTGACATGTTTGGTTTGGATTAATATTAGCAGTTCCTGTTTTGCTTTGAAATATTTAACTTGGGTGCGAATATCATTTTCACTTGAACGTACTAATTTTGTTAATTGTGATAGCAATTTTTCCAAATATGCGATTTTATTTCATTATTTTCAAGTCACTGCCTAAGACGTTGAACTTCAATCTCTGGCATGGTTAACTTTATATCAGTATGGCAACGTACACACTCCAAGTCCACGTAAATATTGCCAGTGCGATACGGTTTCGTAGAAACTCTTCTGCGTTTTAGAGCACAGAACAGTTGCTGCTCTCATGTAATGACTTTATTAGTGTTGCAGTACATTCATCACAACGTTGTCAGCTCGTGCTCCAGACTGTACCAGTGAAAAACATTGCCCCGGTATTCAAGTATTAATAAGCAGTTTCACTGCGCTGGTGAACAAATGTTTTCTTTTAATATGCATTTGAACTGTGCCTCTGTAAAATTAATATAAATTTGTGAATTTTCACCGCAGAGAAGAAGCCCCCAGAAGAATGGCCACTACAAGGCAGAATCGTTTTCAGAAATGTTTCCTTGTCGTACGCTGTAGAAGAACCACCTGTCCTCAAGAATATTGATTTAACAATATATCCCTCCGAAAAGGTATGTGGAAAACGCTGGGGACAAGCAGTTTACTTGAAATAAAGTGCGCTAAAAAATATTAATATTAAACATTCTAGAGCTTTTTTAACGATTCAACTACCAATTTTAAAGCATTTCCTTTTCCTATAATGAAGCAAGGATGTCAGGAACAGTGAGTATCCTACAAATAATAATAATTTTAAGCAAAAAAATTTATTACATATTAAATTAGTTTAAAATAAAATAATAAAACGCACTGGGGAAGTAAAACAGAAATTTCTTGCTGATAATTAATATTAGATTGTTCTTTATTGCTTCAAATACCAACTCTAGCTTACATGTCTCTTCTAGTATATTTTTCGTCCTGTTATATGTGTGTATAAGTCGTTGCCATAGTTGGGAGTGTTTTGTTAACTAACAGACATAATGACTACGAGACGTCAATTACGTGAACTTGGCATGCGTTTGTAAGAAGCAACGTGCTGCCACTAGTTCATGTGATTTTTGAAGACGCCGCCTTATGTTGACAAATATATGTAAAATATGAAAGGTACTCATCAGTTATACATTACAAATGCCATTGTTATCCTTCAGTTTTAGGTGACAGGAGCACCTCAAAATGTATACTACTAAGTTCCATGAAAAGTTTCAATACAACGTGACTTACAAGACACATTTGAAGACATTATTATTTTTCAGTTCAAAGGACATCACGTGCCCGGTGGGTATATACCACATGTATTGGAGTATTGGAAAGGGCTTATTAACGTCGCCGGTGTTATTCCTGAAGTCTTATTAGGGGACGGCCTACAAACTAACTTATTACCTAACTTAAACTAACATCCATGCCTTACCGTGGATTCGAAACCAGAACCTCTCGCACCGCAGATCGGCGGCGCACCAACCGACTGCGCTACAGGAGTTCGGCTATACCACGTGTAAAAGAATAGTGCATTGACCCGTATGGTTCGTAATTCACATATGTTTTAAGATGTACACGTTTGAGAAGTCGTAATGCATGCAAGCTGAGCGCATCCTTCACTGTAATGTAGTCACTGTCAGGATATGTAGTCCCTTGTTGATATGTGGGATCCATCAGTCTTGGAGTTTCCTCCATGTGCCGACATATACCTCTGCCCGAGTCAGCTAGAAACGTGACTCGTTTGACAAGCTACATGTTTCAACTTATCAAGTGCCAGCGCTGTAATTCCCGAGTCCAGACGATGCGAGTAGCCCTGAGTAGTGCAGTTAACAACGTTCTCGGGCCGTTCTTAGGCTCCGAAGTTCGCGAGATGCGGGTTGCTTTACACAGACCTACACACAGATGTTCGTCAAGATCCCAGCAGCGAAATCCGGTGTTACTTATTTGTTGCAATGTAGCAAGTCTGTTGCTTTAACGAGTCTTGACAGACGATAATCATTCAGAGTCCGACCACCACTTTGCTACCATACGTTTCAATATTTTATGGGTTTTTCCAAAGTTCTTGTAGATGTAAAACCGTGATCGAACGTGAAAACCCACACTTCGCCTCTATCACCAATATGGTATCACTAGGGGCAGGGATATTTTGTGGGCCCTATGACCTTTACGCTATATTCCACAATCCTGTGCATCAGCCTTCCGTTCACTGGCTGCTGCCCTAGTGAGTGGCCAATTATCTCCCAGAATAGGCAACACGAGATCCGTTTTTTTATTGAATATTTCCTATTGGCTCAGAGTCCACGAGGGCGTGTCTTATAAACTGTAATCCAGTAGCAAACTCTACTTACATGTACGGGTATTTAGAGTCAATCTTGTCCTAAAATTAATCTGCTAAGCTTTCCTGTCTCTACTCGTGATGCAGGTGGGCATCGTGGGGCGGACAGGAGCCGGCAAGACCTCTCTCATCGCCGCTTTGTTCCGGCTTGCTCGCGTAGAAGGCTCCATCCTCATAGACGACGTGGACACCAACTCCATCGGACTGCACGATCTCCGCAGCAAGATCTCCGTCATTCCTCAGGAGCCGGTGGTCTTCTCAAGGTCGCTGCGCAAGAACCTCGACCCCTTCGACGAGTACTCGGACATCGTCATCTGGAATGCACTGAGAGAGGTGGGCATCGGATCAGTGGCGGAAATAGAGACCCATTAAGGAGGTGGCCACTTAAGGGTGGGGCTATGTGCTTTATACATAGCGTTCAAGCAACGTGCTTAAAGGCTGTTCACGGTAAACTTAGCACTTTTCAAAGCCCTGCTTAGGATATACGTGTGTGCACATTGTATACTCTTCCACGACACGTTCAATTAACATTGCCATGGGCCTATTCACCTTATTCATGCGTCGGCCAAATGAAACAGTCAATTACATGGCAAGTAATTATTTTACAAATTTGCCATTTCTTACACTAAATCATAAATATCAATAAAGAATTTCAGTAGACACAAATGTTTACCTAATACTTTTAAATCAAAATTAAAACATGGAACTAATTTCCCCTCCATCATTACCATCATTACTGGGTGCATGCCAATCAGTGTCACGGTTAAATTATATGCAGCTAGGGGCAGTGACATTTTTCAAAGGTTGATTGCATAAGTGCTCACATTACCGTGAACAGCCTTTATCAATAAGGTAATTGGTTTTAAGAACCAAGCTTATTTTATCCAGTGTAAAATCAAGCTCCAAGGGTGGGGCTCAAGCAACCCTTTCCCCTTCTTGGATCCACACCTACATGAAATTATGTTTTTTAAATTGTTTAGCAATTGTGTGGAAGAATTAAATTAAGAAATTGGTTGGAGTTTATTTATTGCCAAAACTGGTTACGGAGTAAAACAACAGAAGGTAAAAAAATAAATTCCGAAACATTATTCGCCTAGCAAGCAAATTTAAATGCAATAATAAAAATGCAAAAAATCTTAAAACGGTAACAAACTAATTTTAAGCAAAAATAGTTATACGAAAATATGTAAAAAAAAATTATGTAAAATTTACTCAAAATGAAGACAAAAATTTTTTTTACGAAAATAATGACGAAAATTGACAACACAATAAAAATACGATAAAAATCTGAAAAACAATATTAAACAACAGCACTTATATTAATATGGAAATCCTAGTCGTCAATTTTTTAACAGAAACTTACAAGAAATGACAGCATTTAAAAAAAATAGAAAGGGACTTGGACGAAGACAAAAATAAATTAAGAATCGACGAAGTGTGAATTTAGAAATTAATCAACTTGAAAACACGACACAATGAAATAAGATACGAATATAAAAACGACAAACGTGAATCAACACTCAAAAAATACAATTCGCGATTTCGTACATTTTTGCATAATTATTTTTGAACTTTTTTTTTTTTCAATTTTAACTTTTTTGGATAAATACAGAATTTTTATTACTACACTTTAATTAGTCTGTAGGTGAACATTTTTTGGAGATTATTTTACCTTTGGTTGTTGTTTCCCGTAACCATCTTCGGTAATTGAGAAAGGTCGTGAGTTAAGTGCATCATACTCTGTTAGTCTGCTTATGCCACTCGAACACAGAGACGTTTCTTCCATCCACAAATGCTCAGTTCACCGTCGCCAGAGAAGACACTGCTCTTGTCATGCAGGCTGCTCTGAGCACTTTTGGAAACCCCACCAAGGATCTACTTTTACTCTCATTTTGTATTGTGAAAACGTGGAATTATTAGGAATGTAAATGTGTTATGTAAATTTGTACTTCGTGTATAAAGAAATAAACAATAACTTAACTGACCATAAAACTAAACATCACACTCGAAATAAAGCGTAAAATCGTACAGCTATTATTTTTTATTAATTTAGTGCCAACTTAACTGGGAGCCTTGGTGTCAGTGTGTACTGTAGCACATATGCAGTGATCATTTTTATAAGGTTGATATTAAAAGTGCTTAAAGCCTGTTCACGATAAAGTGAGCACTTTTGAAATCAACGTTTTAAAAACATCACTGCTTCTACCTGCATGTGTTTTAACGGGCACGCCGACTGCCATGAGCCTATTAGAGTTGGTAATGACGGAGGGAGCGTAGTTCCATGTATTAATGGTTAATCAAACGTGTTAGTTAAACATTTGTGGAAACAGAAATGATTTCTTCTGCTTTCTGATCTTTGTAACGCATCTAGGTGTATAAACTAGCAGGTTTCTATGATATTAACTTTTCTAATAATTCCACAGTTTTGTTTTACCGGCGCGTGAATAAAGTGATCTGGCCCTTGGAAATGTTACTGCTACACGTGGCGGAAGAATACACGACGTTCATACACTTTGATTTAAAGGCTGTTTCCTTGTTGAGAATTTGGTATAGGGTATGTTAATGAAATTCAATTTTATGAAGCCAATTTTTAAAATACAAACTTTAAACAAAAACCTAAGTGTGAGAATTGATACACCGTAAGCTCTGTATTGGGGCAAATATAAGAATTTGTTTTTCAGTAGTTTTTTTAATTTAATTATTAGGTTTTCTGATCTTTCCAGTAAACAGGTCATATATACATTAATGTTACAAAAGGCTTCGATAGCAAAGAAGCACGTATTTTTCTGCTCAAAAAAGTCCCGGGTAGTAGGTATATTTATATATCTTTAACAGGAAAGCCAAAAAAAAAAAAACAATTTCATTAACACGTATTTCCCTATACCAATTTCTCAACCAGACAACAGTCTTAAGCAGGGCCTTCAGAAGTGCACAGTTTGCCATGAACAGCCTTTAATTTCACCGAGAACGTCTTCTGAATATTATTCACGGCACTCCCTCCACGTCGACTGGTGTGTACTTCAGGTGGAGATGAAGGAAGCTGTGCAAGAACTGCCGGATCGCCTGGACCACAAGATGGCGGAAGGAGGCTCCAACTTCAGCGTGGGCCAGCGACAACTGCTCTGCCTGGCCAGAGTCATCGTCAGGAAAAACAAGATCCTAGTCATGGACGAGGCCACTGCCAACATCGACCCCGGGTGAGTTGCGAAAATATATCTTATGGATATCGTCAAACAGAGGAAATTCTGACCATCGCTGCATTTCACAGAATAATTATCGGCACTAAAATTAGTGTGTTCCCATAAATGAAAAATAATATGACAGGAATTATATAACATTATAATTTTATGTTACGTAAATAAAATATCATTTTTCTGGCGATTTCCAAAGATTTTGGCTTGTTGTGATAATGTGAGAGTGTGAATGTATTTGTCCGTTGTTACTCACGATCTCGTCAAAGTTATTAACTATATCAGATAAATAATCTTCATAATGAAGTATTTTTAACTGTATGCTGGTTTTATAGATGAGATCTGAGCACATATGGCCTTTTTCTTACCGAAGATTTAATAAGATACATGTACTTTGCTACATACTTGAAACAAAAATAACACCACAAAAAAAATTATATTTCAGATTATAATGTTACTATTAAATAATATTTAACATGTCATGACTCATGAGGTAGAAAAATGTAAGGGGATAAATTTGTATTATGTATTAGTTTATAGAAAAGCAATTTATTTAAACTGCATTTTATATTTTAAGGTTTTTTTTAAATATAGTGGTTCGAACTTAAGACCTTGGGTGTAATACATTCAGCAAATTATTCATTGAAAATTAATTATTAAAAATTGTTAAGTTTTACAGTAGTTTACTAATCAAGCCGTTATAAATATTATACATTTTTGGGTTTTATTTTTGTTGGGCCGTGGCGGTGGACGGGGGAGGGGGAGGGGCAGACCGTCGTGGCCAGAGACGTGCATTGACTTCGTTGAGTATTTTTACATAATTAAATTTTTCAATTTTTATTTTTACAAAACTGATTGTATTGTTAGTAGGTTTCAGTACGGTGGATGTCAAAGGGGAATAGTCGAATAAAAGCAAAAATTAAGGATGTGTTATAAATATATCTTAAATTGATAATTTTGACTTTATGTCTCGTCTAAATTTAGGATTTTTATGAAGTTCTTAGAATTTTATGGAATTTACATTATCAGGAGTTGTAGGCCAGGTCAAGTTAGCAAGTTAAATGTCTAGGTGAGATTCGATATCAGCCGAATCCAAGATCCAGAATGACCTGTACCCCTCTCTGATCGCTGCGTCAGAGGCCTCTAACCCATTCTACTCAATTGGTTTCATAAAAACAAAATATTGAATTTCATCTGCAACCATTTGCTTACATGTTTGTTGCCATTACAGCACGGACGCCTTGATTCAGGANCAAAATATTGAATTTCATCTGCAACCATTTGCTTACATGTTTGTTGCCATTACAGCACGGACGCCTTGATTCAGGAGAAGGTGCGGCGGAAGTTTGCCGACTGCACAGTGCTGACTATTGCCCATCGCCTGGTGACAGTCATGGACAGCGACAGAGTCCTCGTCTTGGACGCCGGTCAAGTTGTGGTGAGTAGGTTCAACAATATTAAGGCTGTTCACGAGCCAAAGTAGATCTTTTGGATAGTTTATTATTTCGTGACATAATGATTTTAGTGATAACTTCATAATAATATATAATTATTTAAAAATAACTTAAATCATGCTTTAGTTAGTGTACATGTTGTTGCGCGCTGACGCAAGCTTCGTGCGCGGCCCGGCTCTGTTGGGGGTGACCCACCTCGACCCTTCCCTCACTAGGCAGACCCGCTCGCTGCCCCGTCGTTCACCCGAGGGGAGATGATTGACAGCTGTGACATAGCTCACGTCACACCCCCTCCCTCTCCCCTGCTGGAGAGGTCGATGAGCTTAGAGGACGCCCAGGAATGTTCTGCGAACTAGGACCCTCGTCGCAACGCGGCATTTAGAGAAATTTCTGGGCGANCGTGCGCAGCCCGGCTCTGTTGGGGGTGACCCACCTCGACCCTTCCCTCACTAGGCAGACCCGCTCGCTGCCCCGTCGTTCACCCGAGGGGAGATGATTGACAGCAGTGACATAGCTCGCGTCACACCCCCTCCCTCTCCCCTGCTGGAGAGGTCGATGAGTNTTAAATCATGCTTTAGTTAGTGTACATGTTGTTGCGCGCTGACGCAAGCTTCGTGCGCAGCCCGGCTCTGTTGGGGGTGACCCACCTCGACCCTTCCCTCACTAGGCAGACCCGCTCGCTGCCCCGTCGTTCACCCGAGGGGAGATGATTGACAGCTGTGACATAGCTCACGTCACACCCCCTCCCTCTCCCCTGCTGGAGAGGTCGATGAGTTTAGAGGACGCCCAGGAATGTTCTGCGAACTAGGACCCTCGTCGCAACGCGGCATTTAGAGAAATTTCTGGGCGATGGCCTACGACCCTATAAATACAAGCCACTGCTGGACTGTCAACAGTTTTGGTGAAAAGCCTTCGGGCTTAGCGCGGTAGCCATGACATCGGTGAAGAGGGCGGACGACAACGGGAGATTACGAGGCGACGACGGACTGGGTGTTTGTTGTGTGAATGGACGAGAGAGCGTGAACCAGACTAGTGAAGGCTTACTGTGCATGAGGGCGCTCGGAGAACTCTAGAACATTGCGGACAGACGGGAACTGGACTAAACTGAGGTGGGACTGTATGTGATACCGACTTTATTGTAAATATTGGAACTATCTAATATGGGTATATAATTTGTAAAATAATTGAATATATTTTGATACACTGTCGGTTGGGACTGATTTTTTAAATTATTTAATTGCATTAATTTCTTTGAGATAATTGTCAATTGTATTGATTGAATTTATTAATTGCAAACAGCAAGTGACATCAATTTACTGTGAGATATTGTGTCGAGAGAATTCTGTTTGTAGTTATTGTAAATACAATTATGAAATTATAATTAATTATTTTATTTTATTAAGACTTTCATTCCTTAGCGAACCTGGTTTACCTCACAGACTTTCAGAAATCGTAACAATATGATAATATTAAATTAATGGGCCCGCCTGCCTGCAATGTTTTTCTCCTTTTTTCGGCTGAGAAGCACGGGAGCTATAAGGGTTACACTAACACGCACTACAAGAGCGCCATCGCCGCTACGCGCAAGGCTCTTAACTGGCGTGCAGTGTTCTCCTAGTGCTGCGTGAACCTACGAGGCTCTCAGTGGCGACCCTATCATTTTAATGATGAAAAGTTTGTAGCAAAGTTCAATACAGGTTCCTATAGTAATGGGACCGCGGTGGTGTAGTGGTTAGACTACTC